>CACVBM020001395.1:0-52729 GCA_902728155.2 Microthlaspi erraticum | reverse complement strand
TAAGTATACCCCTAAGTTGACTTCCTGCTGAAGTCCACATGTAGATTTCTACATGAAGTCTACTTTGTTACAATTTTGTAAATTAGGTGTTTGTGCTACATGAATAACTAATTTTGAAGATTTTCTTGGACAGTAAGTTGTTTTTATCTGTTTATTTGGCTGTGTAACAATTTGACTTGCTTAATCATTATATTTTGAAGGTAATCAAATATTTAGTTTTTGGTGGAGTCTAGGTGAAATGTAGTAGACTGCACAATGAAGTCTACATGTTGATTTCATATCGAAGTGTACTTATAATCGTTCATTGACGTTGTGTTATTTGTTTCGCAGAGATGGTGTACGTAGCGGCTGTTTACGGGAAATGGGAGAGGAGAGAGGGGAGAATGAGGACTTGGTTCTTCGTAGTGGATGACGACAAGGGCGGTAGACTGTTCTCATTGAGAGATGGTTGTACCCATGGCGAGCTTGTTGAAATGGCAAACGATGAATATGGGGTTGATTCGAATTCTGAGCTTATTGAGGTTTCGTACCCACTTGCCAGCTGATATTATCCAGGGGGTACCTATCGATTCTCCTCCTACGTTTGTAACGACTGATAGGCAAGTTGAGTTAGCTATGTTCTCCACAAGTTGCCAGCCATCATCTACATCCTGGTTGAGGAAGTTCCCATTGCTAGCTGTGTCTAGCATCTCCCTATACCTAGGCAAGCATCCTCTATAAAGAGTGGAGAGTAGTGATTCATTGTTGAATCCATGGTGTGGGCACTGACTTGTGTAGCCTTTGAACCTCTCCCAAGCCTCTGCGAATGTCTCATTGTTTCGCTGGATGAAGCTGGATATCTCTCCTCTAAGCTTGGCTGTGCGACCGGTGGAGAAAAACTTAGCAAGAAAGGCCTTCTTGCATTCATCCCAAGTGGTGATTGTGCCATGGGGCAAGCTCTTCTCCCATTGGTGAGCTTTGTCAGCTAGAGACATAGGAAAGAGTCTCAGCTTGATGGCATCTTCAGAGACACCATTGATCTTTGTCAAATCACAAAGCCTATCAAACTCATCAAGGTGGTCAATGGGGTCTTCACTTGGCAATCCATGGAACATCTTGTTCTGGACAAGGTTGATCATTCCCAGCTTGATCTCAAAGTTGTGGTTCTGCACTGGTGGTGGAACAATCCCTTGTCTCTGTTGGTGGCGGTTTGGAGCATCTCCTTGACCAATCGGTCGAGTTTGCCTAGCTCGACCGAGTCCATGCCCAAAGGGTTTCCATTCCCCTCTGGTACATCCATTGTATCAGCAACAAGCACCTCAGGTTCCTCTTGTACCCTCTGTGACCTCTGAACCCTCTTTCTACCCGTTGTAAGTCTAGCTCGACCAAGTCTTCAGTTAGACCGACTCGATCGAGTTCGCATACACCTGCAAAAAGAGACAAAAACCCAGCAGTACAATAGAACAGGGGTGGTATAGCTTGATCGTCCAAGTATGTTTGAAACTCAAATGCAACAAAAATATTCCCAAATCGGCAACGGCGCCAAATTGATAGGATTTGTGTGTGTGTGAAAAGATATGAAATGAGATGAGTGGAATGCAACAGTGGTATATGAAGGTGGTAAGATGCAAACACAAACACAGTCAACAATTCCCTCTTAACCATCATAGTCATTGAAGTATAAGAGGTTATCAATCCAAAATGGGAAACTTGTCACTCTATGAGAATATGAAACAACCAGAAAGTCAAGCAAGCAGTTATAGATTTGAAGTAACACTAACAACCTAAAAATGAAAATGCAGTGCAATAAAAGTAAACAAAGCAGTGAAAAGTCAGCTCGACCAAGACTCGAGTCGAGTGACAGAGTACCAGCTCGATCGAGTTTAGGGACGAGTTGAGACAAAAAAGCTAAAGGTGACGACTTTAACAAGATAAAGAGAGAATTAGGGTTCAAGACAGGGTTTTGCAATCAAAGGAATCTACACTTAATCAATCTAGCTCTTAAAACTCCTTGTATCAAGGCTTCTCTTGATATTGGGCTTCTCAATGCCTAGCCAACCCTTTCCCAAGGTGGAGGCTATCAACCAAGGAATGATCTCAGAAACAGGGGGTTAGCCAGTGAGAATCAAACCTTGGAGGCTATAGGATCATTGCCCAAACTAATCCATCCAACCCCTTAGACCTCTATTGTCTAGAGCAAGAGATATTGGAGCTCTTAGTGGATCTTTTCCAGCGAATGCCATCACTTTCGTGTGGGGAGTCGCCTAAGGACTTACAAGCCAGGGGTAGTGGTCATGTAGCCTTAAGATCTATCCAAAAGAGAGAGAATCTAGATTAAGACCATAAGCTAGAAGGATTAAGCATATGAAACCTCTAATCTATCCCATCTCAAACCCAATGGGTAACTACTCACTACACATGAATGTAAACACAAGCAAATGCAATAAAAGAGACATCATAAGAAAGAGGAGATGAAATTAAACAACTTTTATTGAAATAAGCAAGTGCAAATACAAGAAGATTAATCCAGGATCTAGGATTCAAGAAGCAAGAGCTTCAAGAACACAAAGATGGGATTAGTCTCTAAAAAGTAAAAGACAATAAAATTAAAAGAAACTAAAACAAAAATAATCTAAAGCTTGGTGGTTTTTTCGTGGCTTAGAGCCTTTAAATACAAAGAGGATTAGGTTTAGGGTCAAAGGAAGTCAAGGGGGAAGCAACATTTTTCGGGTTTGACTTTGACTTCCAGCTCGATCGAGTTGAAGCTTGGCCGGTCGAGTTGAGGAACTCGACCGGTTGGTCGAGTGGACGGTCGAGCTGGTCTTCAAGATGGCTTCTCCCTTCTTCCTTTGCGTATCCAGTTGAGCTGCTTCCATGTGCCAAGTCCCTCCATGCTCCTCATGTCCCATATGCTCCAGAATGCTCCAAAAGACCTATTTCAAAGGACCAAACATGCATATGTATGCAAATGCAACCTAAAACTAACATGAATGCATAAGAAGAGAAAAGGAACAAGATATGATGCAAATGGAAGCTAAAACTATGCAAAAGATGCATAAAAGATGTGCTAAAACTATGTAAAATGCAAGTACATCACTCTGCACGGTCGTATACAGGTTATATTGTGAATGGGCAACGATTTCACACAAGATCAGTTGATAGGAAAAGTCAGAATGGTGGGGTTTTCTATGAGGCTACAGCAGTCTGTAGGTCTAGTGCGAAAGACACTTCACAGGTGGTTGATTTGGTATCATACTATGGCAGAGTAACAGACATTATACTGATGGATTATAATGTCTTTTACGTACCTCTATTTCGGTGTCAATGGGCAGTGAAGGGTAATGGAGTTAAGATAGAAGAGGGTTTCACACTAGTTAACATGAATCATAGTCAAGTCTCATTTTCAGAGGATCCATATATATTAGCCTCTCATGCGAAGCAAGTGTTTTACCTCAGAGAAGACGAGTCATCAAATTGGCATGTTGTTATGCGAGGCCCTTCACGGAGATACAGTAAGAAAGAATCTGATGATGGACTTAAATTGGACCATTGCCATCTAGTGTTGTCATGGATGTAGACATGGAAGAAGCAGAAAGTAGTCGGCTGATTGTGAAGGCATATATGTGTTAAACATAGTTTCTTGATCATTTTTTTCTTGATTTTGTGTGCTCTGCGTGATGTTTGGTTGCTCATTTGTTAGATTTTCTTGACTTGTTCTTTTTTTTGACTTGTTCATTTTACTGACATATTTCAGGAGATCTAAGATGTGCACTACAAAAAAAGAAGAGAGGAAGGAGACCAAAAACAGCTAACCCTATGGTGAATGAGGAGGCATGATCTGTGGGAAACATTGAAACACAAACTGAGTGTCAGTTAGAAGACGAAATCCGAGGGGATGTAAGGAATGAAATGTCTGAGGAAGGAGTGAATGAGGAGGAACCTGAAGGTGAGATTGAATTATCCGGAGAGGATGCCAATGTTGCTGAGCCGAAACGAAAGAGACAACGAGGACCAACAAGGATGAGAGACATTGCCAAGGATCCAAATAACAGAGTTCGAGTAGACTTCACCATCATGGGTGAACCTTACGGTTCTGGGTCCGTTAAGCTGTCGTCGTATGTAGGTGCCTTAGTACGAGAACAAGTTCCTATCACAATTGATCATTGGACAAAGATCGGTCAAGATGTGAAGACAGTTCTCTGGAAATCTGTCCAGGTGAGTGTTTCTTTTCATTGACAAGTAATTACTATATCTGTAGTTTATTTGGTAATAAGTAACTCGAATTTCGTGTAGGCACGATTTGAGCTGGACGAAGCTTATCAAAAGACACTGGTACTAAAGCAGATGGGATGCTTGTGGAGATCATCGAAATCTCGCGTCGTGAAGGAGATCATGGAAGCTACCAACAACCAACAAAGGATGAATCTGCGTCCTAAAAATGTTACTCCGGTTGATTGGCGAAAATTTGTTAAAATCAAAACTAGCCAATCATTTAAGGTAAGCATATTGGTTTCTATATTCTGGTGGTACTAATAACTTACTAATGCTCTTCTCTTCTAGGAGTTGAGTGACAGCTACAAGGAACGAAGAAGTAAACAAATTCCTCACACATGTAGTCGCAAAGGAATGGTCAGACTTACTGAAGAGATGGTAAGTACACTGCTTGAAAGTTGTCATTCTTTCAATATACTTAGTCTTTTGATTGATTTGATTCTGGTTTAGAAAAGCGCTAGTTCAGACCCATCTGAAGTGTCAAGACTATAGGTGTGGGTGAAGTCGCGGACCAAAAAGGATGGTACAGCAGTGAATACCAATGCCGCAGAGAAGATTGTGAGTTTGACATTTTACTAATCTCTATTTTTTTGGGTAATGGTTGTTGTGTACATATTGATTTAGGAATTGACTGTCACATACAACTATGTGTTGCAGATAAAGGCAGCGGATATTCTTAATCGTGGTAATCCGTCTACTGCTTCAAATGAGTGTGAAGATGCCCTCAACGAACTGTTAGGACCTGATAATCCGGGTCGATTGAGGACGATGGGCAGAAACATGAGTAAGACTAAGCTAGCTTGTTTCCAAGTGAAGCATAAGTGTATTGTTGAAATGGAAGAGAAGCAAATTCACCTCCTGCAAAAGGTCACCGAGTTACAAGAGGAAATTGCCAAAATGAAGAACCAGGTTAGACACTGCAGTAAGAAAACATTAAGCTTCTAAACTGTTAGCTAAGATGTAATTTTTACTTTTATTTTCTTAACAGAGACAAGAACTTGAAGTTGGCGAAAACTCAGCAGCAAAAGTAAATACATTATATCAGAATCATTATTTTTTCATAGTTTGGAGTCTGAAATTTGTTTTCTACAACAAATTGTGTAGAGTGTGAACAAGAAAACACAACCTAAGTGTATCTTGCTTGATTGGACTGATGATGATACCAATGTTGCTGAGGGTCGTATTATTTCTTCTGATCCGGATGAGGAAGTGAATGATAGTGGGTTAGGCCCTACAGATGTGAAAGTATTGGTTGAAATTGCTACTGTACCAGACGCATACCTCTGGAGACCTGCAAGTACAATGTTTACAGTTCAAGAAGCAGTTAGACAGATGATTGCATGGCCTGCTGCTAAGTGTGTTAACATAGAACAGGGGATCCAACCAGAAGACATTGCAGAACTGGTAAAGTTTATAAATTTCTCGTTTACTGTATTTTTCTTCTTGCTTAAATGGGTGATTATTAATTGTTTAGTATAAGGTAACATACAACAAAAACGTTGTTTCAATGTGTTTGGCAGGGCGCAAAGAATAATTGTCTGAACAAATGCAAGCTTCTGGATTTGTCTTCCGATGATGTAGTCGTCGCTCAAGGACGTTGGCAGACACAAGATTCCAAGTCATTGGTTAATGGACTTCCACTCGGTCCTAAAGCAGTGAAAGTATTTGTTGATGACATACAACAACCGGATACATTTATATGGAGGCCTACGATGGATGTGGCATATCTTGAGGTCTGCTTACAGTCTTATGTAGCGTGGCCTGTCAACAAAGTTGTCTTCGAAAACACTACGACCGCATCAGCTCAAAAATCTACTCAGAATTTTGAATCAAGCGGAAGAAATACCGGATTTACAACAGCAGCAACTGGTCCAAAATCTCGTAGTGATTCATTTCCGGCTACATCTCATGGTGATAAGTCTCCGGCATCATCTCAGGTAATTTAATTGGCTATATCTGTGATGTGAATTTTGATTTTGATTATTTTTATCTACACCTAACATATTTGATATGGGAAACATGTATGAAGAACTATGGAGCAGAAGCTATCAAGGAAAATAAGAAGTGCAAGTTGATGGATATAAGCGGGAAGAAGCGTGTTGTTGCTGAAGGACGTGTGCATTCAACTGACCCAGAACTGAAGGTGCATTTTGTTCGGTTGGGTTCTAAGGCAGCTAGAGTTTGGGTTGATTCGGTGAAGGAAGATGACGCACCAGTTTGGAGGCCGTCAGATGAAATCGAGTATATGAAAGATGCACTTGGTTCATCTATTGCATGGCCAATCGATAAATTGGTCGTCTTCTAAGTATGAGAAACTAAGGTAATTAAATAAATCTTGTCATTGGTGGTGTGAGTATGCATTGGTTTGCCTTGTGCTACTGTAATTGTCAAACTGATGGTCATAATTGGTTTTGTTGCAGGGAATGAAGCTACTTTGGTCCACATTAGATAGTTTTAACTAGTTTAAAACTAGACTAATGTACGTGTGGTTTGTTTTGGTTCTGTGGGATTCAAACTTCTGAGATTTGTGTTTTGCTAAAACTATCTTTATGCTTCAGAGATTCAAACTAGACTTGTGCTTTGTATGTTGGATTGGTATTCAGTACAATGATATGGATGGTTTTATTTCATTATAACAGGTTCTGTTTCTTTCATTATTACAATATAACGGGTTATAATAGCAAAAAAAAGGTTATAATTCGTTCCATAGCGATAATCAGTAGTCATGAATTTGTGTATGATAGCAATTACAAAGCTATAACATACTTCTCTACAACAGCTATACTAGCGTTGCAAATTTGCTATTATAGACGACTCTTTCATAGCACGAGAAGTGAGTTTTTATAAAAAAGATAACAGAAATAGGTAGTGCTATAAAAACCTACACAATAACATTGAAAATCTGCTATGGTATGTTAAACTACGTTAGCGTATTCAAAAACGCTATCTTAGAGGTGGAACCTATTATAGCTGCCGATGACACAGCATTTATGATAATGCTATGGTACACATATAATAGCAGATTTTTCGTGTTAAGAATGTACATATTTCTTGTAGTGTTCTTTCGTCAATTTTTATTATACTGCAAATATACCTTGAGAGGAATAATAGGTTTATAAAAATCAAGTCTCAGCCTCTCAATAGAGAAGGATTTATAAGATAGATAAGTCTCAATAGAGAAGTTGATAATTACATGTCATTGTTTTTTTATGAATTTTTAAATGTAAATGTCTCGATTTTGATTGCGGTTAGGCTGAACGAAGTGAAATAATCAGTGGAGAACTGAAAATGCAAACGATTACATTGCAAACAATTACTAAAATGAAAATCAGATCTCGATTAAGGGGAGAAGAAGGGGAGAGGAGAAATCGTGTAGTTTGGTTTTTTTCTTCATTTCTCAGGTATTGATAAAAAATGAAGAAACAAAGGAGTTAAAAAATTAAGAAAAAAAAGTTAAAAAATTAAGAAAAAAAAGAGTTGTTTGGAAAGGGTGTCATAGGTGACATAAATGTGATATGAACGATGGCAGCTTCTCAGGAATCACTTGACCGCTACGACAAGAATACAACATCAGCTACACATTCCTTTTTACCTGTGTTCTAAAACTCGGGCAAAACGGTCGAGGACTCGGTGGTAATGCGCTCGGCGGCCTCCAACCGCCCAATTTTCCCCTACTTGGTCAACAACTCGGAAATCTTCGAAAAAAATCAAATTTTCATTCGTTTTGATCTTAAATCACCAAATATATGATGGATCTAACATCATTTACTATGAAAAGTAGATTTAATAAGCAAAAAAATGATGAAAACTGTGAAAAAATAAGAGAGGCGGCGAAGTTAGGGTTGCAGAAAGATGAAGAAGATAAGGGTATAATGGTAATTTCTAGTCATTAAACCTAAAACATAGAAAACACCGGGCGTCTCTGGCAACGTGTACCTCACTTATAAACCACCGGGCCACTTAATATTAATGTATTATCCCAACAAAATAATATATATAGTATATATGATTAAAAATAAAACTTCGAGTATGCCTCGACTTATTTCAGACTTTTGCAAAAGTCGCTACTCCCACACTGAGCGCCCCAGTACCGCCCAACGAGTTTTTCAACACAGCTTTTTACCAACAATCAAATCATTGAAGAAACTAACTCAAGCTTCAAGCAGGCAGTCATATTCTTCATCGAATATCATGACATTGACGATGACACAACAACTACGTTAACGGAAAAATTATTAAACTTTATTGAGACAGTGGTATTATCACCGGAAGCGGAACACACAAACCGTCTACAAGTTTTCTTTAAAATTGAAGATCACAACCCAAACTCATTAACAAGATTGGATGTCGACCTGGTAATCACATACCTAGAAGCAACACAAGCCCAAGCTACAGAAGAAGAACATGGTGACTGTCCTATATGTCTTGACAAACTAAGAGGTCCGCAAAACATCAACACTTTGAGTTGCAGTCATAAATTCCACCATGACTGTATTGCATATTGGTTATATTACAGAACATCATGTCCTTAATGTAGAAGAGAATTAATATAATCTCTACTACAAATACGTTCTCTACATTGTTCATTAACTTTTGAGATTCCAATGTAATTGTTTGCATTTTCAGTTCTCCACCGATTATTTCACTCCGTTCAGCCTAACCGCAAACAAAATCGAGACATTTACATTTAACAATTCATAAAAAAACAATGACATGTAATTATGAACTTCTCTATTGACACTTCTCTATCTTATAAATCCTTCTTTATGGACATGATGAGACCTGATTTTTATAAACCTATTTCTCATGTCAAGGTATATCTGCAGTATAATAAAAGTTGGCGAAAGAATAAA
Source organism: Microthlaspi erraticum (assembly GCA_902728155.2). Lineage (NCBI taxonomy): Eukaryota > Viridiplantae > Streptophyta > Magnoliopsida > Brassicales > Brassicaceae > Microthlaspi > Microthlaspi erraticum. Next base: position 43,625 of record CACVBM020001395.1, on the reverse strand, counting down.
GAGAGGTTAACAGACAACTAGAAAAGAATTTTCTTATAAAGATTTGGGAAGTGATAATATTGGAATAAATATATAAACATTTTTAATACTTCCCAACATATTGGACAAAAATTTCCTTACTAAAATATGATGGTGAGCCACATCGAGACTAGTCATTACATATATCACCAATAAATAAAAATAAAAATTTCCATAACAGTCTACAAAAGGAAAATAATAACCACATTTACAGAATTCACGTCGGACCATAATCCCGCACGGACCATAATCCCGCACGCAGAGCGGGCTCCCACTTAGTATAAGAATCCAAATACAATGTTTTAGATGGAATTAGAAAACAAGAAAATGGAGTTGAAATGTCTATTATATAAATGAAATGTTGTGCAAAAATAAGATGGAATTAGAAAACTATTTTAAAAATTACAAACCAAACCTCAATAAAAAAAGTAAAGTGATCATCTTAAATTCTGTTTTTAAAGAGATCAATTTTATTATTCGACCCAATAAAAAAAAAAAAAAAAAAAAAAAAAAAAAAAAAATTAAGAGCAAAGGCTTGAGGTGACGGGAGCATATTATATAATTTGGTCTCGTAAAGTATGTATGAGTTTTGACTCAAAACCTCCCAATAATTCAAAAGAAAAGAGGATTTGACCTTCATTAATTGTCACATGGGTAGTTGTTCAAACTTGATCGAACACGTTTTTTCTTGATCGAACACGTTTGTATTTTAAATACTGGAAATAGCTTGAAGATCGGCAAATTCTATCCAAAAAGAAAACAAGAGATGCAGAGCTTTTATGTCATTGGAATCTAAGTAACAGTTTGTCACTATCTATCTTATACAAAAATAACATCCCGTGCTTCTTCCATCTTTCATTCTCTGTGTTTTCATGAACCGGGATTTGGACTTCAATTTCTAGAGAGCACAAGTCCGAGACATATTAAGTTCAATGCACACCTCTCAACCGTTGAAGTAAGTATCTCTGAATAACGTATTTGGTTTTTTTGCTGACTTAGTGTTTTCGATAGATGTAGATATTCTGAAACTTTGAATCTTAACTTGAAATTAAACTTAAACAGCAATAGCATGGTTCTCGTAGTTAAGTTACATATAGATAGCAGAAAAGTTCATGGTTTAAACATCCATTTCTTCAGTTTCGCTATCATCATCGCTATCATCATCAACAGCGGATCTGTAAAAAGAAAACAATATAAAAAATTGTCGATCATGAACCTCTAAAAAAAAGTTCTTTGAAAAGCGTCGGGGTAAATGGTCTTTTTAACAGGATCCGACCCGGTATCCTTCCGGGTTATACTTAAAAATTCGGATAATTGGGATAATTTCCTGTTTGGTCACAAGGATAACTCCAGCATGCACCCTGGAAAGCTTCCATTTTAATAGTATAGATATTTGAAATAACTGAACTGGGTTTGTCCATTGTATCGAGAGAACAAACATCATGAAAATTTTGAAAAGAACAAAAATATATGAAACTAATTATCGTATAATATAAAAAAGTTTTTTAAAACATTTGGTTTGATTTGAATATATAATTTTTTTATGAACATATTTTGATAGTATTATTTTTATTTTATTTTTTTTAATATTATTTTAATTTTTGAATTAAGAAACAAAAAAATAGTTTATAAATATGTTTTTTTTAAAAACCGCTCGCGCCCTGCGGGCCAACCACCTTGTGTTTATATTATTTTACAATTTTAATAAGCTTAACCAAGATGAATGTGTTCAAAGAGATATGAAAGAGGGAAACAAAGAAGAAGATATATAACAATTAAAATCTGATAACATAATGGAAATGTTCTGCAAAATTCCATTACGTTCACATCCGTTGTACTATCTAATTGTGACCGATTTATTTACCAAACCGATCTTCATTCACACAAACACTTTCGTAGTTAGAGTAGAAAGGGAAGCAAATATCTCTGGGTATATAGCTAGGCAAAGAATGTTGGGTCAGACGCAAATATGAAAACTTCTTGTTGTTCATGTTGCAAAGACCAAGCCGACAAAAACCAATCACCGATACGACGTCGCTGCTTGGGAACCATAGAGGTTTTGCGTATTTATCTTCTAGCCCTGGAATTTTCACATCCTTCATATTTACCCAAGGGTTACCAGAACTGTGACACCCGCCTCTTATTTAACCAAGAAGGCATGTCCAAGTATATTAACTTTCACCACAAGAAACCACTTGCTAGTTCAATACTACTTCATTCCCAAGAATCGTATTCAAAATGTCTTACAAAACCATTATTAAACTTAAATATCAAGTCCAAATTTAAATAACAAAGTCTTTAAATAAATAATAATAATAAAATAAAACCCGTGTCTTCCCCAAAACCATCACCAAGCCAAGACACTACTCTTGTATGCCTCTGCGCTCACCTGAGATAAAAAAAGAGGGTTGAATAATTTGAATTACCCAGTGAGTGTAGGTCCAACGGGACCCACGATATACCTCTAGTATATTTATAACCACCATAGACAAAAGTCTAAAGCTAATACACGCAATACACACAAGTCCGAAGACACTCATACAACAAGAAATGACTCCTCATCCTACTGGTGCATCATCGCCCAATACCGGCGCACACCCCGTGGCATATAGCGGCACAACACGCTGTCCGTCTCTCTTTCAAGACGCCTGCCTCTCTTTCAAGACACCTGACTCGTCAAGCCACCGACGATGGACTATGGAACTCCCCACATCCAGCACACAGAAACACTACCGTGTCACACACAGGCAAACCGCCTCAAGCCTAAAAGCTTAACCCCAAACCCGCACAAGTGATTTCATGCACACAATGCAAACACACGCAAACACTTTCATAAAATCACACAACCATTTTCCATTTAGCAATCTATATTACTAGGTTCATCAATCACATTATTAATATTATATAATTAATAATATAATAATATACCACACAAATACGTGTATTCATATAGCTACACGCAGGTATACACGTATTAACAATAGACTACTCAATCTATAATAATTATAAATGTACAAGAAAATATATCACGACGCCAGTCCTCACTTTTGATTTTCGGGTTGAAACGGGTTTGGAAATAACGACGACGGACGGACGCTAACTCACGGCAGAAGAACACCCACGCAGCTCAAATGTTACTTGGACCTAAAGTAACAATGAAAGGAAGCAGCTTAGAATCCATGCACACGTGAACCACATCACGTACTTTACATGATCACATGTTGTCATCCAAATAACATGGATATGATTTTAAGCTCTCGGGAAAAAGAAGACACGAAGGAGAAGTCAACTCAGCTTACCAAACGATGACGTACTAACAACAACAACAAACGACGACCTCAGTGAAGATCCAATAGCTTGCGGCTGAAGGTACAAGAATACAACAATGGCGATCACATCACTCTCGGCAAAACATAAGGGAGAAGACGATGGAGCAAAATAGATCCGACTCTTACCGAAACAACTCAATCAACGGTGACGACGAGTCAGAGCAGGAGATCGGTTCGGTGGTTCGGTGGCGGCAGAGTCAAGAAGACGACGTGACGGCACGATGTCTCGGCTACTTCTCACAGAACAATGACGGATCGTCACGAGATGGACCGGAATCACATGCGGCGGTGTCGGAGTGAGCAGCAGTGACGGCGGCGGAGCTCTCGAGAATCGGACAGCGGTTCTCCTTAGCATGAGCGTGTGGCTGCTCTTCTCTCTCGCGCAGGTTTTTATCGTGAGGGGAAGAAGGAGGTGCAGCTAGGGTTGGACTCTGATGGGCTTTAGTGGGCCAATGGGCCTTTTCCAATTCTCCTGGGCCCGGGATGTCACAACTCTCCCCCGCTTTAGAAGAATTCATCCCCGAATTCAATCCATTTCCCGTAAGTCCGCTCTTGTCCTTAAAGAGTTCGGGATAATTCTCTAACATCTCTGACTCTGGTTCCCATGTCTCTTCACGAATACCATCTCTCTCCCAACAGGCTTTAAACTGACTTTACTTTCTTTCCTTGAACTTCCATTTCCCGACGGTCCAAGATTTCTACCGGCTTACTCGTAACACTCAAGTTTCGACCCACGCCCAATGGCGGCTGAGCTAAGATTATCTCTGGTTCCCGAACCACTTTTATCAAAATAGATACATGAAACACATCATGAAATTCCGATAACTCTTGTGGTAAGTCCAACCGATAGGCAACAGCCCCTATCCTCTCTATAATCTTATACGGCCCCATGAACCTTGGCCTCAACTTTTTCAGCTTACGATTCTTATCGGTTCCTTGGAACGTCCTCATTTTTAGATACACAGCATCACCAACTGCAAACTCTAAATCTTTTCTATGCTGATCCGCATAACTTTTCTGACGGTCGTGAGCTTCTTTAAGCCTCTCTTTTAGTAACTTAACTTGCTTTACTGTTTCTTGAATCATCTCCGGCTCTAAGTCTCGTCTTTCCCCAACTTCGGTCCAACAGAGCGGGGTACGACACGGTCTCCCATATAGAGCCTCATATGGAGCCATTCCGATATTTGAGTGAAAACTGTTATTATAAGCAAATTCCACCAATGGGAGGTACTTTCCCCATTTTCCTTCCCAGTATAGCACACAAGCTCTCAACATATCCTCAAGTGTCTGAATCGTCTGCTCGGACTGTCCATCGGTCTGCGGATGATATGTCGTACTCAGATGCACCTTGGTGCCCAACGCTTTCTGAAAAGCTTGCGAGAAGATTGATGTGAATTTCGGGTCTCGGTCCGACACAATGCTCACCGGCACTCCATGTAATCGCACCACTACATCCAAATACTTTTGTGCCAACTTATCTGCCCCATCCGTTTTCTTGATGGCAAGGAAGTGAGCTGATTTGGTAAGTCTATCCACAATTACCCAAATCGCATCCTTATTTCCGGTTGTCTTTGGTAGCCCCATAACAAAATCCATTGTCACCATGTCCCATTTCCATTTTGGCAACGGTAAATCTTGCAGTAACCCACTTGGTACTCTGCGTTCTGCCTTAACCATCTGACATGTCTGACACTATGAAACCCACACGGCGATGTCTCACTTCATCCTGTCCCAATGGTAGTAGCGTTTCAAATCCCGATACATTTTCGTATTTCCCGGGTGAATCGAAAATGTCGAAGTATGAGCCTGACGCAAGATCTCATCCTTCAAGTCCTTGTTGTATGGCACACTCACTCTGTCTCTGAACAAGTAAGTCCCGTTTGCAGCAATACGGTATCCGGAAACTTCCTTGTCAAGCAACTTCCGCAAGGTAACATCCTTTTGCTTTGCTTCGTAGATCCTCCAAAGTAAATCCGCCTGATCTAGGGCTTCTAACCTAACTGATTCTCCGTCCATGGTTATAGAACACAACCTCAAAGTAGCCAAAGTAGCAACGAGCTCTTGCACTTCTTTGCCTTCGGAAACGTCTGCCTTACCTCTAGTAAGAGCGTCTGCTACTTGGTTAGCTTTCCCGGGATGATAAAGTATATCTAAGTCGTAATCCGCCAACAACTCAGTCCATCTCCGCTGCCTCAGATTCAGCTCTCCCTGAGTGAAAATGTACTTTAAGCTCTTGTGATCCGTAAAAATATGTACCCGCTCTCCGTACAGATAAGAACGCCATATCTTAAGAGCAAAAACCACGGCAGCAAATTCAAGGTCGTGCGTCGGATAATTAACCTCATTAGGCCTCAGCTGCCTTGACGCATAAGCAATCACCTTCTCTTCTTGCATAAGCACACATCCCAATCCCGTTCCGGATGCATCTGTGTACACTACATATGGCAATCCCGGCTTAGGTAGCACAAGCACAGGAGTCTGGGTCAAGTGATCCTTCAGGTTCTCGAAACTCTTTGCACATGCCTCAGACCAAATAAACTTGACATCCTTCCCAGTCAACTTTGTCATCGGTTTAGCCATACTTGCAAAATCTCTCACGAACTTTCGGTAGTAACCCGCTAATCCCAAGAAACTACGAACTTCGGTGGCACTTTTTTGGGGTCGGCCAATTAGTAATGGCGGTTATCTTTTCGGGTCAACAGGAACTCCTGCTTCTGACACTACATGCCCCAAAAATCTGATTTTCCTCTGCCAAAAACTGCACTTGCTCGACTTTGCTTACAACTTTTGCTCTCTCAGCTTATCCATCACAACTCGCAGATGCAACTCATGCTCCCTTTTACTCTTTGAGTAAATCAATATGTCGTCGATGAACACAATAACACACTTGTCCAGATAATCCCGAAAAACATTGTTCATCAACTTCATAAAAGCTGATGGCGCATTGGTCAGTCCAAACGGCATTACTACAAACTCATAATGACCATAGCACGTCCGAAAAGCCGTCTTCCTCACATCTTTCTCGGCTATCGGAATCTGATGGTAACCTGATGCCAAATCTATCTTAGAAAACCAAGACGCTCCTTGTAGTTGGTCCAACAACTCATCGATCCTTGGCAACGGGTACGGGTTCTTTATCGTCACTTTGTTCAATCCCTGATAATCGATACAGAGTCTGAAACTTCCGTCCTTTTTCTTGACGAATAACACCGGCGCTCCCCACGGTGAACTACTCGGTCGAATGAAGCCTTTTTCAGCCAAATCTTCTAACTGGTTCTTGAGCTCAGCCATTTCCGCTGTCGCTAACCGGTAAGGTGCCTTCGATATAGGTGCGGTTCCCGGCTCCAACTCTATCGTGAATGCATCACCTCGGTGTGGCGGTGGTCCCGTCAACGGTTCAAACACGTCCTCGTATTCCGCTACCACCGGAATGGTACTCAACACCGGTGTCGACTCTTTCTCATTCATAGTAATGGTGGCAAGATATGCTTCAGCTCCTTTCTCCAATAACTCCTCTGCTTGCAGCATCGAAATAATGGAGATTCCGCTATTTCTCTTGATCCCTTGGAACACCAACTTCCCTTCTGTCCTCGGGATATGTACCCGTGCTCGCGGACAATCAAGTACAGCTCGATGTTTCGTCAACCAATCCATTCCGAGAATCACCTCGTAGTGATTCAACTCCATTTTCACAAGATTTCCGAGCATCTCCACACCTTCTAGCACTATGGGTACTTCTTCGTAAACCCCGGTATACTTCACCCTCTCATCTCCGGCTGTCTCGATCTCTTTCGCCCTCGAGACAAAAACGCCTTTAAAGGTCCAACACTTTGTCAGTGTCGGTGACACAAAGCTATGCGTAGCTCCTGTGTCAAAAAATGTATGGGCGGCAACTCCCCCAACCAAAACCGATCCTACACGGTTGGTACTACGCTAAGCATGCTATTCAAATTTCACACAAGACTCTTAATGAATAATCACAAAAGTCAAGAAGAAATGACATACCCGTGATCGGTTCAACACCACCGTGTTCTCCAACGACATTAACCCGAGGCCTTGCTGCTTGCCCGACTGGTGGCGGTGGCAACTGTAACTGCTCACGGTTCTGTCCCCTCTCTTGCTGGTGTCCCTGAAGCGGAACCATACAATTCCTTGCAATGTGCCCATTCTGTCCACAACGGAAACAAGTGGCCCTCACAGGCTGCACGGCTCTAGGCTGAACCCCTCTTGGAAAATTGCCAACAGTGCAATCCTTCTTGAGATGCCCACGCTGGTTACACTTGAAGCAAGTCAAGTTCTTAGCATACTCTCCTGGTGTAGCATTAGCAGTAGCCCAGCTCCTCTTGCTACTATCTCCCTTTCCGGTTTTAGCTTGAAAACCTTTGGACAACTTTTGTTCCTCCTGGAATCCAAGTTCCTGCCCAGCTGCAGTTTCGACCAAATCCAACAGACTGTCATACTTCCTGATAGAACAGCGGTTCTTGAGATCAAGTCTCAGTCCCTTCATGAATTTGCGGACCTGCTCAGCCTCACTCAGATGCTTCGCTGAGAATCTCTTCAAACGATTGAACTCCTCCTTGTACTCCCGAACAGTTTGGTTACCCTGACGAAGATCCTCAAAAGCATTTTCCATCTTATCCATGGCCTCTGGCGGGAAATACTCCCTGGTGAACTCTTCTCTGAAATCACCTTAAGTCAAATCTTAATGCCCTTGCGCTACCTCCATCACACCATCCCACCAAATCATGGCATCATCCTTCAGGTAGTGCACAACCAAGTCAAGGCGGTACTCCTGTGGGCACCTGATTGCATCAAGATTCTTCTCCAGCTTTTTCCTCCAATTATCAGCAACAACATCACTTGTCTTTCCATCGAAATGATCCATCTGCATATTCCTCATATGCCCCATCAGTTCCCAATACGAACGGCCCTGTGCCGGCACATGCACAACCGGCGGATACTGCACTCCCTGGTTCTGGCCATTCAACGGCGCGTCCGGCTGATGCACATTTCCCGCTCCCGGGTCATTACGCATCTGATCTCCAAAACGTTCACGGTACCTCTGCAACTCCTCCATCATAACTGCATATGCAGCAGTTTGGTTAACACCTTAGGCTGCCCCTGCTGGGTTCACACCCACTGGCTCTTGCTCGGTATTGCTACCATGCACACTTTCTGATGAAGCTGCGGGTCGCACAACTCTGGCTTGTCTCACAACCTTAGCTTTCACAACCTTAGCTTTCTTTGGCGGCATCCTGAATACAGAAGAACAAGCGATCAGTCACTTTCACAAACCAACACCAAACACAAGAGCAATACAGAGATTCAGTCAACTTGGTGATGTCTGACACTTTTTCTTATTAAAATTCCCCATTTCGAAAAATCCGAAAATTTTAAATATTCCGAAAATTCTAAAGTAAATCCGAAAATAATTTTTGAAATTTCAACAACTAAAAAAAATAACCGGTTTTGAAAACATTTCCTTTTCTCAATCCGCCTCCCGGGTCAGAACCGGTTTGGCAACCCTAGGCTCTGATACCAATTGTGACACCCGCCTCTTACTTAACCAAGAAGGAATGTCCAAGTATATTAACTTTCACCACAAGAAACCACTTGCTAGTTCAATACTACTTTATTCCCAAGAATCGTATTCAAAATGTCTTACAAAACCATTATTAAACTTAAATATCAAATCCAAATTTAAATAACAAAGTCTTTAAATAAATAATAATAATAAAATAAAACCCGTGTCTTCCCCAAAACCATCACCCAGCCAAGACACTACTCTTGTATGCCTCCGCATTCACCTGAGATAAAAAAAAAGAGGGTTGAGTAATTTGAATTACGCAGTGAGTGTAGGTCCAACGGGACCCACGGTATACCTCTAGTATATTTATAACCACCATAGGCGAAAGTCTAAAGCTAATACACGCAATACACACAAGTCCGAAGACACTCATACAACAAGAAATGACTCCTCATCCTACTGGTGCATCATCGCCCAATACCGGCGCACACCCCGTGGCATATAGCGACACAACACGCTGTCCATCTCTCTTTCAAGACGCCTGCCTCTCTTTCAAGACACCTGGCTCGTCAAGCCACCGACGATGGACTATGGAACTCCCCACATCCAGCACACAGACACACTATCGTGTCACACACAGGCAAACCGCCTCAAGCCTAAAAGCTTAACTCCAAACCCGCACAAGTGATTTCCCGCACACAATGCAAACACCCGCAAACACTTTCATAAAATCACACAACCATTTTCCATTTAGCAATCTATATTACTAGGTTCATCAATCACATTATTAATATTATATAATTAATAATATAATAATATACCACACAAATACGTGTATTCATATAATTATAAATAAAGAAGAAAATATATCACGACTCCAGTCCTCACCTTTGATTTTCGGGTTGAAACGGATTTGGAAATAACGACGACGGACGGACGCTAACTCACGGCAGAAGAACACCCACACAGCTCAAATGTTACTTGGACCTAAACTAACAATGAAAGGAAGCAGCTTAGAATCCATGCACACGTGAACCACATCACATACTTTACATGATCACATGTTATCATCCAAATAACATGGATATGATTTTAAGCTCTCGGGAAAAAGAAGACACGAAGGAGAAGTCAACTCAGCTTACCAAACGATGACGTACTACACTGACAACAACACCAAACGACGACCTAAGTGAAGATCCAATAGCTTGCGGCTGAAGGTACAAGAATACAACAATGGCGATCACATCACTCTCGGCAAAACATAACGGAGAAGACGATGGAGCAAAATAGATCCGACTCTTACCGAAACAACTCAATCAACGGTGACGATGAGTCGGAGCAGGAGATCGGTGACGGAGATTGGTGGCGGCAGAGTCGAGAAGACGACGTGACGGCACGATGTCTCGACAGCTTCTTCTCACGGGAACAACGACGGGATCGTCACGAGATGGACCGGAATCACGTGCGGCGGCGTCGGAGTGAGCAGTAGTGACGGCGGCGGAGCTCTCGAGTGTAAGTGTATATGCTGACTGGTTTGAGAAGATACATAAACAGGATGTGCTACAGCTTAAGGCAGTACTTGTTGCGAAGTGCTGATGCAGTGTAGAACATGTCATAACATATAACATATGAAGATGCAGTTGACTGAAGCACTTAGAGTATCTGTCACGAAGTAGTACAGAGAGTCGTGTTCAGCAAAAGGGCTTAAGGAATCGATCTGATGGGCAGGACATTTGCTTGTAGCTGATGAGGACGTGTCTAGAAGATTCTAGAAAGTCAAGAGCTGAGTTGGACGAAGATATTAACAGCTATCAAGCAAGTAGGAATATTTCCTTTTCCTAGAGAAAAATAAGAAAAGAAATATTCTCTTGGAGATTTGGAGTGGTCACCAAGGGATAAACCTTGTAGGGTTTCAAGGCGTGCCTATTGTGGATAAATAGGGCGTGGAGAGCATGATGCAAGCTGGGTTTGTCTTCAAGTTTTACCCAACTTAAGTACCTGCAAGTGCACAGCAACGAGGTAAGTATAGTATGGGATCGAATCCACAAGGACCTATCGATTGTGCTACAAGAGTAAGAGTTGAAGCAAGCTAAAGCAAAATATGGTTTGAGAATGTTTTGGCAATAATGAATAGATGGAAATGGATGAGATCAATAAGGGGAAACACTAGACAATGGTAGATCGCCGAGATGCAACAAACTTAAACAAAGAAGTCAAGTGAAAGAGATTCATTATAGACCGTTCTTGAACTTAAATCACTAAGATATAGTTTTTCCACTTTCGTGGCTCCAACTACTATGTTTAAACAACCTAATAGACTCAGCTTTCGTTGGTTATTAGTTGTAAACATGCATTAAAGATGTTCAAGATTTAATTGTTCACAATACTCCACAACTCAACTTTCGTTGGCCGTGAACTATCGCTCACCAAATACTAGTTCCGGCAATATAACAAGCTTTTGGAGAGTATATTAACCCTAAGATCCGATGCTAGATGATCAGAAAAGCAAACGGCATTATGCTCAAGTAAAGGTGAAGAACTCAAAGGTTATTTCAATTCACAAGATCTCATTTATAGGTCATTGATCACCACGGCCTAGTAAGAGATTTACTCGGCCATGGTGCAAACAAACAAACAAGATTTGAATGAAAGCATCATGCGAATATTAAAGAGAAAAGGGATGAAGAAAGCTTCTCTATTGATGAAAAGTCGAATCCTTCCCTTAACTCCAAAATCCGGAAAAAAAATGACAAGAACAAAGATGTAACGATTTTGAGTGTTCGTGTGCGGCTTGATCCGAGAGGCTTCCTTCTTCTTCTTGGGGTACTCCTCTTCTTCTCTGACGGCGCACACCTTCACACTCTAGACTCTCGCGCTCAGCGGCTAAAAACATGTATATATGGGCGAAGTCGCGTAGGGTTTTCTTCATGCTGAAAAAGGAAAGTTTCTCATGCGCCGAGCCTTCTTCTCCACGTCGTGTATGGGCCGACATTGTACCAAGGAAAGCTCCAAACATTAGCCAGGCCTCTTCTCTATTCGATCAAGGCCTTTGGCGCTGCTGCTCGGGCCATTAGACACTCCAAATCCTCCATGGGCTTCGTTTACTCGCTTACCGGACATGTCTCGGTAGAAAATAAGTCTAGGCCTCATAGTTGATCCAAATGGCTTCATTCCACTTCGACGTGATGCATGACTCAAGTATCTATCTTTCCATATCAAGATCGTAACTTTTGGACGTCGGGAACTCCTCCGCGCGCGGCCAAACTTCCGAAGCTTCGTTCTGCGCGCTAGCGAGAACTAACACTTGGAGATAAAATGATCTTCTTGACTTGGAAACTTGCATGGATCTTGATTTAGGGCTCTTTTACTCCTTTTTGCATCCTTTTTGATTTTCACCTACAAGACTTCAAATCCCACAAATACAAGAAAACTACCTCTAAAGGCAAAGAATCTTGCAAAAACCGTTTGAAAACATAGGTAATTATATAGTAAAATCATGTAAAATATGGTGATATCAACTCCCCCAGACTTAGCCTTTTGCTTGTCCCCAAGCAAACTAAGCAGGAAAAGAGGTTTGAAAACGTGAGAACTCTCAAATCTTTTGGAAATCCAAATTGACTTATGCTTTAGTAATCCACATGAAACAGCATTGGCAAGTTTTGAATTAAGAACAAAGTACATACCATGAGTTTTGCGATTTTCCCAAAGCGGTCCACCTCTCCTTGGACAATCCAATTCGCCACCCTTGATCTCAACTAGGGAGTATCGATCATTACTCATCCCCTTGTTTGGCACTTGTCTTTTACTCCATGTTTCTCCTCTCTCTCTTCTCACTTCTTTGAGTTGATTCATCCCTTTTTTAGGGTAGCGAAGTATTTTTTTATTCAACTCCTTCTCTTTATTATAGAGGTTTTGCTTGGATCTTCCACAGACGCGAGTATTGATGGTGTTTGCCACCGAATCCCCGGTTGCTTGGATTCATAGGCCTTCCATAGACGCGAGTATTGATGGTGTTTGCCACCGAATCCCCGGTTACTTGGACCTTACGCTTTTTCTTTAAATTTGAAGGGGAGAGAGAGGGAAGCACGAACTCACTAAGACTTTTTCATTTGATGGAGAGGATGAGGAATCATGCCATTTGTATGCCAAGCCCCTAGCTGAGAAGATTAAGTTCATTAAGGGCGGAGTCAAAGATGGATCCTTCTCAAGTCTTTAGAGATGTAGGCGTTTTTGGTAGATCGATCAACTCATAGTGCACCTGTGGTAAGATGTATTGCCAAGAACTGCTCAATGGTCACTTAAACATTAGTACAACCATGGTTAGATCCAAGATAAGGTCATGATTCTCGACAAAAATTTTGACTCAATAAAAACGACTCGATAAAAGGGAAAAAATGCAAATGAAAATGCCAAAATGAACAAACATTGTTAGTAATCCCCCCAGACTTAACTTGCACCGTCCCGGTGAAATCAAATCGGATTAAGAGAGGCATAACATGAAGTTCAAATGAAAAATTGAAAAGAAAAAGGTTTAGGATGATGTTACCAAATGTCGACCAATTTATAATGAAGATCAGTTCCGGTTTGGGTCATTCTACACTTCTTTAGGCAATATTGGTCGGTGAGTTTTTAATTTCAGGCCTTGGTTTCCGCCGGTTTGTGTTTTGGCCGAGATTGGTATATTCGGTCGGCCAAAATGTGGTGCTGTGAACTACAGAACAAACCGTCAAAATTTCATGACCTATATTGAAATTTCATCGACCAACCTGGTATTTTAGCCTCTGGTGAAGTTTGGGAGCATTTGTACGAGCGGATTGAGACTTCCTTCACAAAATGGTCAAGTCGGCTCCGGGAAGGAGTTTCCTTGGCCATGTGAAGTTTGGCTCGTTCCTTTTCGTTTCTTCCTGCATAAAAGTGTTAGTTAAGCTCAAAGAAGAGTTTTCCAACCGGTTGGCGCGCCTATGCCGTGATTTGGTTTTGTCGGCCATATTGCTTGCGCGCCATCGGCCAGAATGAGCTCCGTCGTCTATCTCATGATCCGTGATGATTTCTCCGTCCTATCTTTTGGATTTGCCGACCAAATGTGATTTTATGGTCGCCTGTGAAGTTTGGTGGACTTTGGTCACGCCGTTTAGGAGTTGGCCGTAATTTGGTCTCCTTGTGCGCGGTATGGCCGAGAGAAATGTCCGGATTGAATTTCTTCAAATCCACTCGGGCCAATTGAGATTTTCTTCGACCGAATTGTTTTAATAACCCTCCTGTGTCATTCCCAAGTGGTGGCCGCCTTGTTTCGTGTGATGGCCTTGTATCTCCTTTTAACCTCCCTTTGGCCGCCATATGCATGTTGGTTTTGAGGTTGGTTATAGGTTTGCTTATTTCTCCTTCCTGTCAAATGGTTAACTCCTTGCAAAACACTTGAAATCATGATTAGATGGTTTCTCAGATTGTGATCCTCAAGTGACCAACTTGAAGTTCACAATCCAAGAGATTAAAGCACAAACTATAAATTCTTATTTGGTCTTGGTCAATGATCCAAATTTCAAACTATAGTTCAATCTCTTGTAATTTCAGTGAGCGAAATGAGTTTTGACAAGTGATTATGTATTCTTTCCAATCATCAAAAGTAAATCAAGTTAAACCATGAAATATATTTTAAAGTGCAATGGTTTAAACGATTTTTCAAGTAAGATCAAGAGTGATTGAAATGAATACTAGGTGAGAGTTTACTTACCTTTTGGAAGAGAAACGCCTTGTACAAGGGTGGGCTCATTGGGTGGGACACTTCCATTGTTTGGTCTCCTTTGGGTCTTCATCCTAAGAAAATATTTTTGTATTTTTGTTTGATTTTTGAAAAACTCCTGCAAAATAGAAATAATAGTTAAAAACCATATGGGTTGCCTCCCATAAAGCGCTTTTGTTTTAAGTCATTTAGCTTGACTCCTTCTCTTTCTTATTCTTGTGGTGCATCGGCCAAGGGTATGATTTCCTCTACTCCCTTTTCCGAGTTGGCTAGGTATGGTTTTAGCCTCTGACCGTTTACGGTGAAGTCTCCTCCACTAGGGTCCCAAAGAACCACTGCTCCATATGGCTTGACTTCTTTTATCTTGAACGGGCCAGACCATCTTGAGCGTAGTTTGCCGGGAAAAAGCTTGAGTCTTGAGTTGAAAAGCAGAACCTGGTCGTTAGCGGCAAAGACTTAGGCACTATCTTCCTATCATGGAGAGCTTTGGTCTTTTCTTTGTAGATTTTGGTGTTCTCGTAAGCCAAGTGTCTTATCTCCTCAAGCTCGTTCAAGTTGGATCAGGCGCCTCTCCGCTGCGGTTTTAAGGTTAAAGTTTAGCTCCTTGACCGCCCAAGCTGCCTTGTACTCTAGTTCCACCGGTAGATGGCACGCTTTGCCATAGACAAGATGAAATGGAGTTGTCCCGAGAGGTGTTTTGAAAGCAGTTCTATACGCCCAAAGAGCGTCATCTAGCTTGGCCTGACCAATCCTTTCTATTTTTCCCGGTTGTCTTTTGTAGGATGCTCTTCAATTCCCTGTTTGAAATCTCCACTTGGCCGCTTGTTTGTGGATGATAAGGGCTTGCTACCTTGTGCCGCACTCCATATTTCTTTAGAAGGTTTGCAAAGATCCGATTGATGAAGTGTGAGCCTCCATCACTTATCACAACTCTTGGAACTCCAAATCTTGGGAATATGATAGATTTGAACATTTTATCACCACGCTCGAGTCATTTGTTGGAGCTGCTATTGCCTCAACCCACTTGGAGACATAGTCCACTGCTACTAGGATGTATTGATCTCCAAAGGATGTGGGGAAGGGTCCCATGAAATCAATTCCCCAAACATCGAACACCTCAACTTCCAAGATAAAGTTTTGCGGCATTTCATTCCTTTTGCTTATGTTCCCCATTCTTTGGCAAGCATCACAACGTGAGATGAATGCTTGAGCGTCTTTAAACATTGTAGGCCACCAAAAACCCGCTTGCAAGACCTTAGAGACTGTCTTGAACGTAGCAAAATGACCTGCGTAAGCTGATCCGTGACATCCATGGAGAATCCCGGCTATCTCTTCCTCCGGCACGCATTTTCTAAACAATCCGTCTTGGCACTTCTTGTAGAGGTATGGCTCGTCCCAGAAGTAAAATCTGATGTCTTTCAAGAATTTCTTCTTCTTGTATCCATAGAAGTTTGGAGGCTCTATATCGGCCGCGAGATAGTTGGCTATATGACGATACCAAGGCGCGCCAAAGGCATTTCTCTCTCCGTGGCTCTTTGGTGGGTCTCTTTCCTCATAGGTACTGCGCTGACCGCATAGACCGTTTCCTCTGGTAATGAGTCATCTATAGGTATGCTCTCTTCGATTCTCATTCTTGAAAGATGGTCGGCCACGCCATTCTCCGCGCCTTTCCTATCGATGATCTTTAGGTCAAATTCTTGCAAAAGAAGTATCCAGCGTATAAGTCTTGGCTTTGCATCTTTCTTTGACAGCAGATACTTGAGAGCCGCGTGATCGGTATGCACTATAACCTTGGAGCCAACGAGATATGAGCGAAACTTCTCGAATGCAAAGACAATCGCCAATAACTCCTTCTCCGTGGTGGCATAGTTGCATTGTGCCTCGTCGAGGGTCCGGCTTGCATAGTATATGACGTGGAGTTTCTTCTCTTTCCTTTGGCCTAGCACAGCTCCAACGGCGTAGTCGCTTGCATCGCACATAATCTCAAAAGGAAGCTCCCAATCCGGTGATTGTACAATCGGCGCGCTAATGAGAGCTTCTTTGATTTTCTTGAACGCCGCGAGGCATTCTCCACTGAATTCAAACGCCACTTCTTTGCAAAGTAACTGAGTGAGAGGGCGCGCTATCTTGGAGAAATCTTTTATGAACCTCCTATAAAATCCCGCGTGCCCTAGGAAGCTTCTTACTCCCTTGACGTTCTTGGGCGGTTCCAAGTTCACCATTACCTCGATCTTGGCTTTGTCAACCTCAATGCCTCTCTCCGAGATTCTATGACCGAGCACGATCCCATCTCTCACCATGAAATGGCACTTCTCCCAATTTAGCACTAGATGCTTCTCTTCACATCTCTTGAGGACCTTGCTAAGATTTGACAAACAAGCATCAAAGGATGTGCCATAAACTGAGAAATCATCCATGAATACCTCCATTATGTCTTCTATGTAGTCCGTGAAGATTGACATCATGCATCTTTGAAACGTAGCCGGTGCATTACACAAGCCAAAAGGCATTCGCCTATATGCGAACGTTCCATATGGACATGTGAATGTTGTCTTCTCTTGGTCGTCGGGATGGATTGGGATTTGGAAAAAACCTGAGTAACCATCTAAGAAACAATAGTAAGGATGGTTAGCAAGCCGTTCAAGCATTTGATCTATAAAGGGTAAGGGAAAATGGTCTTTTCTGGTCGCGGCATTGAGTTTACGATAGTGATACACATCCGGTGGCCAGTGATCGTTCTGGTGGGTATGAGCTCTTCATTCTCGTTCCTTATGACCGTCACTCCTCCTTTCTTTGGAACTACGTGGACGGGCTCACCCATGTACTGTCCGAGATAGGGTATATCACTCCAGCTTCCAAGAGTTTCATTATCTCCTTCTTCACCACATCTTTCAGGTTTGGATTTAGTCTCCTTTGATGCTCTATGGAGGACTTAGACTCATCCTCGAGATGTATCCTGTGCATACAAAGTTCTGGGGAAATACCGGTTATATCCTCAAGGGTGTACCCAAGGGCTTTGCGGTGTTTTCTTAGTTCACAAAGTAATAGCGCGGTCTCTACATTTGATAGATTTGAATTGATTATCACCGGGTATGTATTGTTGGGACCGAGAAATGCGTACCTTAGCCCTACGGGGAGCTCCTTGAGCTCGACTTTTGGAGCGCTCAACTCACTCCATGGCTCCTTTGACGGCTTGGATGCATCCCTTGAGGCGTTTGTGCCCATTACTTCTTCCTCCAAGCCAACATAAGCTACCAAGTTCTTGTACGTCTCCGCGTTATCGAGTGATTTGGCTATGTCTCGCGCTTCTCTACTAAAATAGCCTCCTTCTTTCTCCACACGGGTTAGTGCCACTTCTAAGGGGTCGTCCATTATCAGCTCCTCATACACTCCTTCAGACACCTCACTTAAATTGTCCACCAAGAAAGAGAACCCGTCGATAGTTGGCTTTTCCAAAGTTTTGTCAATTTGAAACTTCATTACCAAGTCTCCCAAGTGTAAGTCTATCTTTCCTCCCTTGACATCAATAATGGCGCCGGCTGTGGCTAAGAAAGGTCGCCCTAAGATCAGGGGATCTCTTGGTTCTTGGTCTAGTTCCAGCACCACAAAGTCAGCCGGTATGAAACATTTACCAATCATGACTTGTACATCACTCACGATGCCAATGGGCCGCCTCACCGATCGATCAGCAAAGACCAACTGAATCTTTGTGGGTCTAAAGCTTGTTATGCCAAGGCGCTTGGCCACTGTATAGGGCATAAGATTCACGCTAGACCCTAAGTCACAAAGGCAGCGTTTAAAGATCGTACCTCCGATTTGGCATGAGAGAACAAAGCTCCCCGGGTCGTCAAGCTTCTCCGGGGTTTTGTTTTGGAGGGCTAGGCTACAATCTTCTGTTATCAACATCACTCCCTCTTCTAGACTCAAGTTGCTAGTGAGTATGCTCTTCATATACTTCCTCAATGATGGAATAATCATGCAAGCATCGACAAAAGGGAGCCTTACGCTTAGTTGGCTCACAAGGTCCTTCAACTTTGCTTGCTCTTTCTCTTTCTTGGGCTTCTTCACTGATCCGGGGTAGGGCACTTTTGGCTTATACACGCGCAGAGTAGGTGTTGTTGGCGCGGCGCTCTCCTCAAGATTTGTCTTTGTTTGCTCGCCAGCCGCTTCTTCCACGCTTTCCATATTACCTCCGGTTGAGGTTCTTTCCTTATGAGCTCCGGTGGCATCTCCACTTCGTCTAACTGCGTACCGCTCCTAAGAGTGATGGCCGCTATATGTTCCTTCTTGGGGTTAGCCTCAGTTCGACCAGGGAGGACTCCAAGCGGTTTCTTGATTGTACCGGCTATGTTTGCTATTTGAAGATCAAGCTCCTTGATGTGCGACTCTAGCGACCCAAATTTATTGTTCAAGTCGTGATACACATAGTGTATCTTCTCATTGATCTCCTTGTTCGCCTTTCTCTGTTCACCAATGAACTCATAGATCAAAGCCTTAAGCTCTCCTCCATGGTCCTTAGCGCCAAGTCGGGTTTCAGCCGGATGTTGTATCTCTTGCTTGCTTATGTAAAGCACTTCCCTCTCATCGATGGTCGTTGTATCTTGCTCTCACGGGGGCTCAAGCGATGCTCCGGTTCTCTCTCCAAAAGCTTAGCGATCATGGACTTCAGCTCCTCAAACTCAACTAGTCCCGGTCTCGCGTTGATTGCCTTGATCGTTTCTTCATAGCTCGGTTGATTCTTGCTGTCACTGACCGCTAAGTTGTCAATCAATGTTTTGGCTTCCTCTATGGACTTACTCATGAAGTTCCCGTTGCTAGCTATATCAAGATACAGCTTGTGCTCGCGCCTTATTCCCTCATAAAACGTGTTCCACAAGTTTACTTCCGAGAAGCCATGTTGTGGGCAATCTCTTATGTATTCCTTGAAGCGCTCCAATCCCTCATGATACGGCTCTATTGGCCCTTGCTGAAAGCCAACGATCTTGCTCCTCATCAAGCTAGTCCGCTGCTTTGTATAAAACTGACCAAGAAAAGCTTTCTTGAACTCCATCCATGTAGTGATTGAGCGAGACGGGAGAGACTTGAGCCACTTGAGTGCTTTTCCCGCCAAGGTAAAAGTAAAGAGCCGGCATCTCAAGTAGTCGCCCGGAACTCCATTTGCACTAGTTGTGCTGCACAATTCTTCAAAAGAATCGACATGATCCAACGGATCTTCTTCGATAAGCCCGTGGTATTGACTTTGTTTTACCAAAGCAATGACTCGCGGCTTGATCTCAAACTGGTGGCCCTCGTAAGTCCGGATAGGGCTACGGCTTTGGAGAAGCTCTGGTCTAGAGTCACTGTCTCCAACGGTCTCTTGGTTCTCCCCTCCTTGGTGATCGCCTAAGTCTCCTCGGTGTAGCCTATCGGCTCGGTTAAGCTCCGGTCCAAGGCCTTCTCGTGGTATGCGGTCTTGGACCTCGTCCAAAGGCGGCTCATCAAGATGGTTCCTCCAAGGATTTGGTTGCTGGTCACGTATTTCTCCAGCCATGGCACGCTCAAGTTGTGCCTACAAAAAGAACAAAATAATAAAAGAGTAAAATGCGCTTTAGTCTAGATTCTCGTCCGATCTTGTAGACAAGAAGGTCCCCGGCAACGGCGCCAAAAACTTGATGCAAGCTGGGTTTGTCTTCAAGTTTTACCCAACTTAAGTACCTGCAAGTGCACAGCAACGAGGTAAGTATAGTATGGGATCGAATCCACAAGGACCTATCGATTGTGCTACAAGAGTAAGAGTTGAAGCAAGCTAAAGCAAAATATGGTTTGAGAATGTTTTGGCAATAATGAATAGATGGAAATGGATGAGATCAATAAGGGGAAACACTAGACAATGGTGGATCGCCGAGATGCAACAAACTTAAACAAAGAAGTCAAGTGAAAGAGATTCATTATAGACCGTTCTTGAACTTAAATCACTAAGATATAGTTTTTCCACTTTCGTGGCTCCAACTACTATGTTTAAACAACCTAATAGACTCAGCTTTCGTTGGTTATTAAGTTGTAAACATGCATTAAAGATGTTCAAGATTTAATTGTTCACAATACTCCACAACTCAACTTTCGTTGGCCGTGAACTATCGCTCACCAAATACTAGTTCCGGCAATATAACAAGCTTTTGGAGAGTATATTAACCCTAAGATCCGATGCTAGATGATCAGAAAAGCAAACGGCATTATGCTCAAGTAAAGGTGAAGAACTCAAAGGTTATTCCCAATTCACAAGACTCTCATTTATAGGTTTATGCACTCATTGATCCACCACGGCCTAGTAAGGGATTTACTCGGCCATGGTGCAAACAAACAAACAAGATTTGAATGAAAGCATCATGCGAATATTAAAGAGAAAAGGGATAGAAGAAAGCTTCTCTATTGATGAAAAGTTGAATCCTTCCTTTTAACTCCAAAATCCGAAAATAAAATGACAAGAACAAAGATGTAACGATTTTGAGCGTTCGTGTGCGGCTTGGATCCGAGGAGGCTTCCTTTCTTCTTCTGGGGGTATTCCTCTTCTTCTCTGACGGCGCACACCTTCACACCTCTAGACTCTCGCGCTCAGCGGCTAAAAACATGTATATATGGGCGAAGTAGTAGGGTTTTCTTCATGCTGAAAAAGGAAAGTTTCTCATGCGCCGAGCCTTCTTCTCCACGTCGTGTATGGGCCGACATTGTACCAAGAAAGCTCCAAACATTAGCCAGGCCTCTTCTCTATTCGATCAAGGCCTTTGGCGCTGCTGCTCGGGCCATTAGACACTCCAAATCCTCCATGGGCTTCGTTTACTCGCTTACCGGACATGTCTCGGTAGAAAATAAGTCTAGGCCTCATAGTTGATCCAAATGGCTTCATTCCACTTCGACGTGATGCATGACTCAAGTATCTATCTTTCCATATCAAGATCGTAACTTTTGGACGTCGGGAACTCCTCCGCGCGCGGCCAAACTTCCGAAGCTTCGTTCTGCGCGCTAGCGAGAACTAACACTTGGAGATAAAATGATCTTCTTGACTTGGAAACTTGCATGGATCTTGATTTAGGGCTCTTTTACTCCTTTTTGCATCCTTTTTGATTATTTCACCTACAAAGACTTCAAATCCCACAAATACAAGAAAACTACCTCTAAAGGCAAAGAATCTTGCAAAAACCGTTTGAAAACATAGGTAATTATATAGTAAAATCATGTAAAATATGGTGATATCAGAGCATTGGATGTGCTTAACCCATACACAATGAAAAGATGCCTTAGCGAAGGCTTTGGGGTCCTATGAAGATCGCAGCCGTTGAGAGTCTCTTAGATCGTGGATAGATCTAGAACATGGCGGTGTTGCTCCGGTGCTGCCGGATGATAGTCAATCATGCGGGTTTGATATCTATCTTCATAGCTTATCCATCTAGAAAAGAATGGTAGGCATTGTAGTGCTAGATACCATATACAATTGTAATTGTAATCTTGTTCTAGTGGATTTGATCTGGACTAGGTCCCGGGGATGTAGAAAACGAACCTCGATAAAAAACTCTCTGTGTTCTTTACCTTTATGCTTGCAGATACTCATTACACACTTGAACATATAGAGATAAGTGATATACCTCTATTTTACCCACTTTTTATGCTATTTTACTATGGTTTTCTAATGGTTTTCTAGTGGATTCTTGTGTTAAAAGGTAGTTTTTATGGATTTATATTGCAAAGAGTCATTTTAGGTAAAAAGGTGCAAAACATAGGATTTGGACTCTAAACCAGTTCAATGTCCCTGCATGAACTTTGGATGGAGCTAGAAAACGATCTACTCAATGGATTTCATCAAGACAGTTCCCTGCGTGCTCTGATTGAGTTAACTTTCCAACGCAACTGGAATGGCTTCATTTGGATGAGTAGAAAAGGAGTTATAGCCAAAAGAGTGAAGACTGCTCCAGACGGCCATATCGAGAATCAGCGCCAACCGCACAAACCGGCTGGCCGAGAAACTATTGTTTCGCGCTCGGCCAAAGTCATGTCCGTCCGACTGAAGTCTCGGCCAAAGTTCGAAACTGACCGGCCGATCACGCGACACGACCCGGGAAACATTCTCCCCCGGTCGGCCAAGCTTCAAGCGCTTCACGCCACGCCGCGCATGACCATGCCACGCGAGCCGGGGAACAAGTTCTTGCAAGAGAGCTAGTCTAGGGTTTTTACTTTTCCTTTTTAGTTTTTGTTATTTCCTTTTTTCTTTGATTTTGTTTTTCCTTTTTTGTTTTTCCTTTTTGTTTTTAGCTTTTCAGGTTTTCCTAGTTAGATATGGAGAAGGAGCCACAAGCCTCTTCCCCTATAAAGGCGATGCCAATTCGCCACATACCACCTCAAAGCACCTCTTGAGCGAACAAGAGATGTTCAAGCCCTCAAGCACCACCACCTTCATGGGATAGTCCTCCAAGACCATCCACTTTGAAGACCAAGAAGAAACTTCTTCCTTACCTTGAAGCAGCCGACCTGGAGACGTCTAGCCAAGCCGCATCACACCAAGAAGAACACCTTCTAGCCACACCAGAAGAGGAGATTGACCCTGAGCTGATCGAGTTCGTGAAGAGAGATCAATTCCATGATCTGTTTTCAGAGTATGCACTGGAGCACATAGATCACTTTGACAACCTTTGTGATTCCTATGGAGTTTTTGACTTTGAGAAGAAGATGATGCTATTCAGCACATCACTAGCTGGACCAGCACTAGATTGGGCGCAGCATGAGCCACTCTCTAATCGAGTCATGGATCGATTTTAGAGAAGCTTTCTTGAAGAGATTTGCAAGGAAACCACCTTTCAAATCCAAGTACCACCACTACTCTCATCAGCTGGAGAGAGAGCGTGATGAAGAAGAATGGGGAGGCATACCACCCCATCCTGAAGTTTGAATGAAGAGCTAATCAAGCATGTGGAGAGGAATCCTTTCTACAATTCTACTTCAGAGTGTGCAAAGGAGCATCTATGCAACTTTGAGCAGCTTTGCCATGACTATGGACTTGGAGACAACCCCAAGAAGATACAACTTTTCCAACTATCTCTAGCTGGACAAGCCAAAGACTGGGCTAAGTTCAATGCCCAACATGCTTTCAAGACTTGGAATGGATACAAAGGAGCTTTCCTCACAGATTTGCCAAAGGTCCTATTTATGTCCCACCACCACGCCCAAGCTATTCACAACACCATCCATCATCACCAGACATAAACAAGACACCACTTTTCCCAAGGGAGAGCTACCAAGCTGCGCGCCAAACCAAGATTGAAGATATGCTTCAAGAGTACTTGAGAAATCAAGAAGAGAGTACAAAGAAGATGGAGAGAAGAATCGATTTCATCCATGAGAGCCTTGGAAACAAATCTGAAGTCCTATTCAAGCAAGTGATCAAGCTTGATGAAGACATTAAGAAGTTAAGAGAGGATCATGATCGATCTTTGACCCTAGTTAAGCTTGATGTTGCTTCCAAATATCAAGAGTTGCTGAACAAGAGCATGAGAATTGAAGATACTAGCTATGGCAATAGCAAACATCTTGGTTCGATCTACAACCGCCTACAAGCCCTTGAAGGATCATCTCATGCCAATTACAAGAGAGAGAGGAGTCCAACACCCAACCACCCTCCCTTTTATTGCAATGCCATCACAAGAAGAAGCACTACTCAAGTCCATGAAGGACAATGAAGAAGAAGAAAGAGAGTATGAGGAACAATTGAATGATGAAGATGAAGAGCAGAGCATCGACATCAATGCTTCCCCAAAACAGAGCATGGATACACCTAGCCCTAGAGACCCTCGTTTCTCACCACCAAGAAGTCAAGCTTCTACACTTCCAAGACTGGAAGCAATGCAAAGACCATCACCACCTACTGAAGAAGAAGATACTTGGCATATGATCCCATTGATCCCAACAAGATAAGCCCCATGAAGCTTAAAGAGTTCAATGCTAAGGTGAAATCACTTCCATTCTATGTCACTTTTGAAGAAGCTTGGGATAAACATGGTCTAGTGGAGTTCTTTTTCACAACTAGTGAAAACAAAGAAGAGATACACCAACTTTTCAGGAAGGCTCGATTTCCCCTTGCCCCTCATGGAGTCAATCAACCACCATCACCACCATCATCACCACCACCCAGTGGTATGTCAATTCCATATCAAGAGAGAAGCTTGCTGAGTTCAATCAGTTTGTCCAAACTCTTCCAGCCAGCATGTCTTTCCAAACAAGCTTGGCGCCACTACCCATTCACCACCTTCTTCCACAACTGCAAGAGACACCTGAGGACATAAAGAGCTTTTTGAGAAAGCTAAAGTTCAGCCAACCTTCAAGACCCTCTACAAGATTGAAGACCCAGGTCAATTCTCTATTCCCTGTCAAGTAAATGGTCATTACTTTGATAGAACACTATGCGATTCTGGCTCTTGCATAAACCTCATGCCAACCCAAACCGCCAAACTCCTTGGCATCACACGCTTGCAACCTGCTCAAATTAGTATTGGACTTGCTAACCATACTATAGCCAAGCCAAGAGGAGTTGTTGTTGATGTTCTTCTAGAGATTGGAGATATCAAGATCCCGGTGGACTTTCATGTCATAAACATTCAAGGAGGATGTGACACACCATTGATACTAGGCCGACCCTTTTTGGCCACTGCTGGAGCTGTCATGGACCTTCCAAACCGGCGAATGTCCTTAGCCAATGTGACAAGACAGTCTTTTACAAGACCATACCATTCATCTCACCAAACAAGCTGTCTTACCTCATCACTGCCCAAGGCCGCCCAAGAGAGCCACCAGACCACACTCAAGGTCACAATGAGACAAGAACTAAAAGACTATGTCTCAGGCCGTGCCCTTACCCCATCTCCAACTAAGAGATCCTATCAGTCAAGCTAATGACTAAAAAGAAGCGCTGCATGGGAGGCAACCCATGAAAGGTGTTTTTCTTTACTTTTCTTTTCAATTAGTTTTAGTTAATGTCTAGTTTTGTTTTGAGTTTTGGAACAGGAATCTAAGAACCACACAATGGTAAAGAAGATATACCACAAGAAGAATGTCATAGTTGGCGCGACTTGATGGCCGAGCAGAACCTCTCCACGCTCGCCCATGTCCTCTCAAGCGCCCAACACACCATCCCATCTCATTCCATCTGCATCTCACCCATCCCACCTCACCACACTTGCATTCCATCACTACCATCATTCCACTGCATTCACCATTCTTCAAGTAACACAAATCAGGTTACATCTTTCTTTTTACATTCACAACCACTTTATTACCTCTTTCTTTAACTCCCTTAATTGGATTTTCTTTCACCGGGACGGTGCAAGTTAAGTCTGGGGGGATTGTCGGTACTAATGTGTTTGTTCATGGTTGTTTTGATCTTATAATTGGTTTTTCCTAACCCACTTTTTCAAAACTTCTGTTTTATTGAGTCAAAACCAGTCCGGGAACAATGAACTTGCTTTGAGATTTGATAGTGTCATGCTAACAATCTATGACCCTAGAGCAAACATCAGCTGAAGGCACAAGCCTAACAGAAGCTCCTAGAGTGGATCGGCATGCTAGCTCAGCGAAATTTCTAAGGTAACCAAGCAATCTAGAGTTAACCTCACCCTTAATCAATCTTAATAACTCTTGTCAAGGGGATTGGCATACATGTCGACAGTTCCTTGCTTGATTTTCAATGAGATTTGTCTAAAGAGTTCACCTCTCTCTCCCATCCCAAATGGTAAGTAATGTTTATGAGAAAAGCTCAAAGAGCACAAGGAAAACAAGTAAGCATGAGGAATGCATATGTCTGTACCTTCATGTCTTATGGAATACCTAAATCAAACAAGGAACAAGCTAAAGACTTATCCTGGAACTTAAGCATTCAATGAATATATCACTGATAGCTCATCCTCTATCAGCATCTTCTTAAATCAGTCAGCGTTACACTTACAAGCTCCCCCTCGATGACTGCATTTTAGAATTCTAGATCTATCCACGATCTTAGAGTTCTAGATCTATCCACGAGCTTAAAACTGATGTGGGTCTGGTATTTAAATCTGAATTTGTTGAGGATCTGTCACCAGTTTGGGGATTTCACGTTGAGCATGTGCTTATGGTGTTTTAACTACGAAAGAAGTTGAGTTTGTGTTTTTTTTTTGGCTCTTCGGATCTGCAAAGCTTTTGAGCTTCCCAAGAGCAGAAGTGGATTCTGTTTGGTGAGGCAGAGAAGCGTAAAGAAGATAAGCAGCTATGTTTACTTTCATGTCAGTAAACTCCAGGTGGAGCAACATATCTGAAAGTGTGAGTCTCTGCAAGTTTCTCCTAGAACTGCTACCACATCAAAAAGTGACTGTTCTGTGCGTACGACAAGCTTAGATCTTGTTTATTGGCGACAGCTGTACCTCTTTGATTGTGGGATAGCTGCTTCTGAGCTTAGATCTTGTTTATCATCTGGTACTTGTGTTTTGTGATTTTCGCTTCTGCATTATTAAGTGGTGAGAATCTTTGTGAAAGATTTGTCTAGTTGACCAATCACAGGTTTATTGAGTTTCTGCAAGGTGCGTATAGTGTCAACTATCTTGAGGCAGTTTTTTCTTCTGGCATAAGAAAAGCTTGATGCATTCTGGATAGTTTGGTTTGGATTTCTGATTGATGCATTCTAAAGATAGCTTCTCGGTGCAAGTGTTAGAGCTAGTTGTTGCACAAGTGATCGCGGGATCAGGTCTTCCCCTTTCCTATCCCTGATTCTGCAAGTGCACAGGTCAGAAGTAGTAAACGGGTATCGAACACAAGGACCAGATTGCACACTACAAGTTATGAGTTTGAGAACAAGCTAGGGCAAAAGTATAAGTTGGTTGAGTGCAGAGAAAGTAAAGCATGCAAGTAATAAAAGTGAGAATTCAATAGGAGAGAAAGGCTAAGCAATAGGATAGTCTTGAGATAAGCAATTCAAGAAGCATGAAATCAATCAATTAGGGTTACCGCACTTAGGTGCTAATCTAGAACTTGAAACACTATGGTATGATCATTCCACTGTCGAGGCTCCGACCCCTTTGTTAATCTACCTAGTCGCTAAACTTTTGGTATGTCCCTAGGTGATTAAATCAAGCATTAGTTCGATCAAGATCAATTGTTCACAACCTACAAGTAGATCAACTGTCGCAGTCTAAAAGAGATTGCCCACCAAATACTAGTTCAGGCGAATGATACAGCACTGTCGAGGCTCAAATCAACCTAAAGGCATATGCTAATTGGCCAGATTAACAACAAGCATTAAGTATAAGCAAAGATGGAGATTATAAGTAAAACCCTAATTGTGATCAATCATCAAGCATACATGAATGCTATCCTTTGACTTCCTATCACTTAACAAGTAAACTACTCAGACATAGAGAAGGAACACGAATTCATATTCATAAGAACAGAGATTCGAATCCTCTCTAGAAAGAGTAACAAGCAAGAACAAAGTAAAAGCAAGCAAAACTTTATTAAGATGTAAAATAGATTGTGGTCTCTCTCCTTCTTGAGTTACAAGGCTAAAAAGAAGTATTTATAATGCTCTAAGTATGTAAAGGCGGCTAAACCTAATCTAGCTAGGTCGGCGCCGGCTTTGGGCTTGAATTGTGCGGATTGGGCTTCAAAAACGGCTTCGGGTCGACCGCGGCGTTCGGACGGTCGTCGGGACGGTCGGCCGGACAGTCGGGTCTTGGCCGAGTCGGAACGGTCGGGCCGGATGATTTCACGGTCGGCCGGCTTGGTCGGCGGATGAATTTGGCCGATGGTTTCTCGGCCGGACGTGGGACGTTCTTCCCGGCTCGGACGGATGCATCGGCCGTGGTACGCGAAGTGGTTGCGCGGCCGCGAGGCTTGTTCCCGGCTCGCGCGCTTGGTCGTGCGCGGCGTGGCGTGAGCGTTGGCTTGGCCGACCGCGGGACAATGTTTCCCGGGTCGTGCTGTGTGATCGGCCGAGTGGTTTGGACTTTGGCCGAGACTTCAGTCGGACGGATACGGTTTTGGCCGAGCGCGGAACATTCGTTCCTCGGCCAGCCGGTCTGCGCGTTCGGACGCTGATTCTCGATATGGCCGTCTGGAGCAGCCTTCACTCTTTTGGCTATAACTCCTTTTCTACTCATCCAAATGAAGCCATTCCAGTTGCGTTGGAAAGTTAACTCAATCAGAGCACGCAGGGAACTGGTCTTGATGAAATCCATTGAGTAGATCTTTTTCTAGCTCCATCCAAAGTTGATGCAGGGGCATTGAACTGGTTTAGAGTCCAAATCTCCTGTTTTGCTCCATAATGCACCTTTTTACCTAAAATGACTCTTTGCACTATAAATCCATAAAAACTACCTTTTAACACAAGAATCCACTAGAAAACCATTAGAAAACCATAGTAAAATAGCATAAAAAGTAGGTAAAATAGAGGTATATCAACTCCCCCAGACTTAGATCTTTGCTTGTCCCCAAGCAAAAAGAATCTAAACTAGTGAAGAGGTTTTGAAAAACGTGGGAACTCTCTTGCTTCTTTGAAAATCCTGTGAAAGGTTCCTTTCCTGTATTCCACTAAGAACATAGTCAACATAAGGTTAGCTTCACATACACCCTGCAAGTTTAGCAACAATACCAACCCAACTAGTCTCATCCAGCAATCCAAACTCTCTATTGTTAACCTCTTGCAGAAATTTAAAGCGTGAGTTCTTTATCAAGGGAAAATCGATCAATTGAACTTGTTCTTACCCACTTGATCTTCTCCAAGATTGTCTTTGAAGTGCAATGAGTTCCTTTCCTCTCTCTTTCTCACATCAGAACTTTGAAAGGTCAATTTCTCCCTACTTTTCTAGGGTATCATTTTATTTTTTCTATTGACCTTTCTTTCAACCACAGGATAAGTCTTTAGCTTGTTCCTTGTTTGATTTAGGTATTCCATAAGACATGAAGGTACAGACATATGCATTCCTCATGCTTACTTGTTTTCCTTGTGCTCTTTGAGCTTTTCTCATAAACATTACTTACCATTTGGGATGGGAGAGAGAGGTGAACTCTTTAGACAAATCTCATTGAAAATCAAGCAAGGAACTGTCGACATGTATGCCAATCCCCTTGACAAGAGTTATTAAGATTGATTAAGGGTGAGGTTAACTCTAGATTGCTTGGTTACCTTAGAAATTTCGCTGAGCTAGCATGCGATCCACTCTAGGAGCTTCTGTTAGGCTTGTGCCTTCAGCTGATGTTTGCTCTAGGGTCATAGATTGTTAGCATGACACTATCAAATCTCAAAGCAAGTTCATTGTTCCCGGACTGGTTTTGACTCAATAAAACAGAAGTTTTGAAAAAGTGGGTTAGGAAAAACCAATTATAAGATCAAAACAACCATGAACAAACACATTAGTACCGACAATCCCCCCAGACTTAACTTGCACCGTCCCGGTGAAAGAAAATCCAATTAAGGGAGTTAAAGAAAGAGGTAATAAAGTGGTTGTGAATGTAAAAAGAAAGATGTAACCTGATTTGTGTTACTTGAAGAATGGTGAATGCAGTGGAATGATGGTAGTGATGGAATGCAAGTGTGGTGAGGTGGGATGGGTGAGATGCAGATGGAATGAGATGGGATGGTGTGTTGGGCGGCTTGAGAGGACATGGGCGAGCGTGGAGAGGTTCTGCTCGGCCATCTAAGTCGCGCCAACTATGAACATTCTTCTTGTGGTATATCTTCTTTACCATTGTGTGGTTCTTAGATTCCTGTTTCCAAACTCAAAACAAAACTAGACATTAACTAAAACTAATTGAAAAGAAAAGTAAAGAAAAACACCTTTCATGGGTTGCCTCCCATGCAGCGCTTCTTTTGAGTCATTAGCTTGACTGATAGGATCTCTTAGTTGGAGATGGGGTAAGGGCACGGCCTGAGACATAGTCTTTTAGTTCTTGTCTCATTGTGACCTTGAGTGTGGTCTGGTGGCTCTCTTGGGCGGCCTTGGGCAGTGATGAGGTAAGACAGCTTGTTTGGTGAGATGAATGGTATGGTCTTGTAAAAGACTGTCTTGTCAACATTGGCTAAGGACATTCGCCGGTTTGGAAGGTCCATGACAGCTCCAGCAGTGGCCAAAAAGGGTCGGCCTAGTATCAATGGTGTGTCACATCCTCCTTGAATGTTTATGACATGAAAGTCCACCGGGATCTTGATATCTCCAATCTCTAGAAGAACATCAACAACAACTCCTCTTGGCTTGGCTATAGTATGGTTAGCAAGTCCAATACTAATTTGAGCAGGTTGCAAGCGTGTGATGCCAAGGAGTTTGGCGGTTTGGGTTGGCATGAGGTTTATGCAAGAGCCAGAATCGCATAGTGTTCTATCAAAGTAATGACCATTTACTTGACAGGGAATAGAGAATTGACCTGGGTCTTCAATCTTGTAGAGGGTCTTGAAGGTTGGCTGAACTTTAGCTTTCTCAAAAAGCTCTTTATGTCCTCAGGTGTCTCCTTGCAGTTGTGGAAGAAAGGTGGTGAATGGGTAGTGGCGCCAAGCTTTTGAAAGACATGCTGGCTGGAAGAGTTTGGACAAACTGATTGAACTCAGCAAGCTTCTCTCTTGATATGGAATTGACATACCACTTGGGTGGTGGTGATGATGGTGGTGATGGTGGTTGATTGACTCCATGAGGGGCAATGGGAAATCGAGCCTTCCTGAAAGTTGGTGTATCTCTTCTTTGTTTTCACTAGTTGTGAAAAAGAACTCCACTAGACCATGTTTATCCCAAGCTTCTTCAAAAGTGACATAGAATGGAAGTGATTTCACCTTAGCATTGAACTCTTTAAGCTTCATGGGGCTTATCTTGTTGGGATCAATGGGATCATACTGCCAAGTATCTTCTTCTTCAGTAGGTGGTGATGGTCTTTGCATTGCTTCCAGTCTTGGAAGTGTAGAAGCTTGACTTCTTGGTGAGAAACGAGGGTCTCTAGGGCTTGGTGTATCCATGCTCTGTTTTGGGGAAGCATTGATGTCGATGCTCTGCTCTTCATCTTCATCATTCAATTGTTCCTCATACTCTCTTTCTTCTTCTTCATTGTCCTCATGGACTTGAGTAGTGCTTCTTCTTGTGATGGCATTGCAATAAAAGGGAGGGTGGTTGGGTGTTGGACTCCTCTCTCTCTTGTAATTGGCATGAGATGATCCTTCAAGGGCTTGTAGGCGGTTGTAGATCGATCCAAGATGTTTGCTATTGCCATAGCTAGTATCTTCAATTCTCATGCTCTTGTTCAGCAACTCTTGATATTTGGAAGCAACATCAAGCTTAACTAGGGTCAAAGATCGATCATGATCCTCTCTTAACTTCTTAATGTCTTCATCAAGCTTGATCACTTGCTTGAATAGGACTTCAGATTTGTTTCCAAGGCTCTCATGGATGAAATCGATTCTTCTCTCCATCTTCTTTGTACTCTCTTCTTGATTTCTCAAGTACTCTTGAAGCATATCTTCAATCTTGGTTTGGCGCGCAGCTTGTAGCTCTCCCTTGGGAAAAGTGGTGTCTTGTTTATGTCTGGTGATGATGGATGGTATTGTGAATAGCTTGGGCGTGGTGGTGGGACATAAATAGGACCTTTGGCAAATCTGTGAAGGAAAGCTCCTTTGTATCCATTCCAAGTCTTGAAAGCATGTTGGGCATTGAACTTAGCCCAGTCTTTGGCTTGTCCAGCTAGAGATAGTTGGAAAAGTTGTATCTTCTTGGGGTTGTCTCCAAGTCCATAGTCATGCAAAGCTGCTCAAAGTTGCATAGATGCTCCTTTGCACATTCTGAATAGAATTGTAGAAAGGATTCCTCTCCACATGCTTGATTAGCTCTTCATTCAAACTTCAGGATGGGGTGGTATGCCTCCCCATTCTTCTTCATCACGCTCTCTCTCCAGCTGATGAGAGTAGTGGTGGTACTTGGATTTGAAAGGTGGTTCCTTGCAAATCTCCAAGAAAGCTTCTCTAAAATCGATCCATGACTCGATTGTAGAGAGTGGCTCATGCTGCGCCCAATCTAGTGCTGGTCCAGCTAGTGATGTGCTGAATAGCATCATCTTCTTCTCAAAGTCAAAAACTCCATAGGAATCACAAAGATTGTCAAAGTGATCTATGTGCTCCAGCGCATACTCTGAAAACAGATCATGGAATTGATCTCTCTTCACGAACTCGATCAGCTCAGGGTTAATCTCCTCTTCTGGTGTGGCTAGAAGGTGTTCTTCTTGGTGTGATGCGGCTTGGCTAGACGTCTCCAGGTCGGCTGCTTCAAGGTAAGGAAGAAGTTTCTTCTTTGTCTTCAAAGTGGATGGTCTTGGAGGACTATCCCATGAAGGTGGTGGTGCTTGAGGGCTTGACATCTCTTGTTCGCTCAAGAGGTGCTTTGAGGTGGTATGTGGCGAATTGGCATCGCCTTTATAGGGGAAGAGGCTTGTGGCTCCTTCTCCATATCTAACTAGGAAAACCTGAAAAGCTAAAAAAACAAAAAGGAAAAACAAATCAAAGAAAAAAGGAAAAATAACAAAAACAAAAAGGAAAAGATGAAACCCTAGACTAGCTCTCTTGCAAGACTTGTAGGTGCGAATTGGTCCCCGGCAACGGCGCCAAAAACTTGATCGCGGGATCAGGTCTTCCCCTTTCCTATCCCTGATTCTGCAAGTGCACAGGTCAGAAGTAGTAAACGGGTATCGAACACAAGGACCAGATTGCACACTACAAGTTATGAGTTTGAGATCAAGCTAGGGCAAAAGTATAAGTTGGTTGAGTGCAGAGAAAGTAAAGCATGCAAGTAATAAAAGTGAGAATTCAATAGGAGAGAAAGGCTAAGCAATAGGATAGTCTTGAGATAAGCAATTCAAGAAGCATGAAATCAATCAATTAGGGTTACCGCACTTAGGTGCTAATCTAGAACTTGAAACACTATGGTATGATCATTCCACTGTCGAGGCTCCGACCCCTTTGTTAATCTACCTAGTCGCTAAACTTTTGGTATGTCCCTAGGTGATTAAATCAAGCATTAGTTCGATCAAGATCAATTGTTCACAACCTACAAGTAGATCAACTTTCGCAGTCTAAAAGAGATTGCCCACCAAATACTAGTTCAGGCGAATGATACAGCACTGTCGAGGCTCAAATCAACCTAAAGGCATATGCTAATTGGCCAGATTAACAACAAGCATTAAGTATAAGCAAAGATGGAGATTATAAGTAAAACCCTAATTGTGATCAATCATCAAGCATACATGAATGCTATCCTTTGACTTCCTATCACTTAACAAGTAAACTACTCAGACATAGAGAAGGAAACGAATTCATATTCATAAGAACAGAGATTCGAATCCTCTCTAGAAAGAGTAACAAGCAAGAACAAAGTAAAAGCAAGCAAAACTTTATTAAGATGTAAAATAGATTGTGGTCTCTCTCCTTCTTGAGTTACAAGGCTAAAAAGAAGTATTTATAATGCTCTAAGTATGTAAAGCGGCTAAACCTAATCTAGCTAGGTCGGCGCCGGCTTTGGGCTTGAATTGTGCGGATTGGGCTTCAAAAACGGCTTCGGGTCGACCGCGGCGTTCGGACGGTCGTCGGGACGGTCGGCCGGACAGTCGGGTCTTTGGCCGAGTCGGAACGGTCGGGCCGGATGATTTCACGGTCGGCCGGCTTGGTCGGGCGGATGAAGGATTTGGCCGATGGTTTCTCGGCCGGACGTGGGACGTTCTTCCCGGCTCGGACGGATGCATCGGCCGTGGTACGCGAAGTGAGTTGCGCGGCCGCGAGGCTTGTTCCCGGCTCGCGCGCGTTGGTCGTGCGCGGAGTGGCGTGAAGCGTTGGCTTGGCCGACCGCGGGACAATGTTTCCCGGGTCGTGCTGTGTGATCGGCCGAGTGGTTTGGACTTTGGCCGAGACATCAGTCGGACATACGGTTTTGGCCGAGCGCGGAACATTCGTTCCTCGGCCAGCCGGTCTGCGCGTTCGGCGCTGATTCTCGATATGGCCGTCTGGAGCAGCCTTCACTCTTTTGGCTATAACTCCTTTTCTACTCATCCAAATGAAGCCATTCCAGTTGCGTTGGAAAGTTAACTCAATCAGAGCACGCAGGGAACTGGTCTTGATGAAATCCATTGAGTAGATCTTTTTCTAGCTCCATCCAAAGTTGATGCAGGGGCATTGAACTGGTTTAGAGTCCAAATCTCCTGTTTTGCTCCATAATGCACCTTTTTACCTAAAATGACTCTTTGCACTATAAATCCATAAAAACTACCTTTTAACACAAGAATCCACTAGAAAACCATTAGAAAACCATAGTAAAATAGCATAAAAAGTAGGTAAAATAGAGGTATATCAACAAGCTAAGGTTCAGAAAGAGTTTGAAGACAATTAAGGTGAAAGATGTATCTTCTGGTTCTTAAAACCATATGAGCTACAATTTAATCATCACGGGGGAGATATTGTTGGTCTATTTGTGATGATGCTGAATTGTGTAGCTGTTGGAACATCTATGATACTCACAGTTGAGAGAGATGAGACAGGGTCATTAAGTCAGAATCGTAGCATCTGTAATGGCTAACTTGAAGACCATCAAAAAGACTCGATGATGATATATTTGAAGATGGTACAGCAAGTGACACAAAGGAGAGTTGCTAAAGAGAGAAACTTCAGAACCAAGAGAGTAGAAGTCATGATGTGGCTTTAGGGTCTTAGTCAGAAGATACAAGAAGAAGTGGAGTTAAGTGGAAGTCAGAAACTTGTAGAACTTGAGACTGAAGCATATCTGAGACTGAAGACTATCTGTGACGAATTTCAATCAACGAAGGTGGAGATGGAATATGATATTGTGCTTCTGAACGAGTGTGAAATAACTGCAGTTGTGACACCAGTCACCCGGACTCCCGAGAAACGACGGCGTATCAAGACATCAACCTGCGATGCCATAACCATGGTCCCAAATCCAAGATGTTTCTTAACAAAATCCACCAACTTATACTTGAATCAACACTTCTGTACCTACCTGCAAGAAAAGGAAACAGGGGAAGGGAAAAAGGAGGGGGATGAGTAATTTAGATTACCCAGGAGAATGAATCTAAACCGGGCCCAACATACGAAACGCTATAAAACAAACGCCCAGGCTTGGGCTAAAACAGCATCAAACAAGACGTCATCTATACAACGCCGAACTAGCACACATGCTGCATTACACAACTCATACCATGCGGTTCCACACATACAGTGTGAACATAATTCATACGGTGCATCACCACACATACAATATATGTCACAACACATATATGAATCACCACACATAAGGTGTGTATCAACACACGCAGTGTATAACACATCATACGATATAGCTTCACAAGGACGGTGTATAACACGGCACAACCAGTGAATCACCACACGTCCGCCGTGTATACAACACAAACCATGAGTCACCTCTCAAAGTATGTAACACCACACACGCTGTATAACGCAACAACCTCCTAGAGGGACTATACACCCAACACGTAATATGGTCTGTAACGGTGATGTTTCTTGTCCAGCCAAGCTCAACCACGTGTGAAGCTACCAAATACCGGCACAACACCCCGTAGTATCTTGCTCCAGTAACTCAACACCCTGGATGTATCCGCGCATCACTGCACACATCCCCGTGGTACAAAGCGCCACATCGCTGTCCGCCTCTCTTTCAAGATGCCTGGCTCGTCAAGCCACCGACGATGGATTGGGGTAAGAGAAACCTTATCTACCCCACATCCAGCAAAACCAACACCAAGCAAGAGGATCCACTACGGTGCGCCTCACGCCTTCCACAATCCCTCCACCTTACTTGTGTTGCACGGTACCTTTAAACCGTCACTAACTAACACGCTTCTCACTAAGCGTCCAACATATATAACTTTATATATAAATACTTTTATATATACATATATAATAACCATCACACACCACACTCAACAATGATCCTTTTAACACACAACCATTTTCAATACCATGTCTGATCATTAATTAATCCATATTCGATATATGTTTTTCAACACTCAACAATTAAGAGATCATTTCACAATCAATTCCACAATATTTATATAATCTCATATAAATATTAATACACAATAATAAATAAATATATCATATTTATTAATATCAAGAATAAATTATTTATATACTATAAATAATATCACACAATTTCTCAAAAATAATCACTTTAAACTCAACCAATAAAATATAATTAATATTTAAATAATTATATAACACAATTTGGGTTCATAAAATAATACTAGGGTTCACACACAACAAACAAGGTAATGCTTAGTTTAAACAAAGTCTTAGCGTTAAATAATATAGAATAACGCATATTAAGGATCGGGGAAGATTCATCCTCACCTTTGCCTAAACGCTGATCGGAAGATGAACAGAGATTGGTGGAGATGGATTGCTTGCTGCGCAAGAAACACTGAGGTGCACTCTCAATCCTCACGGGCGTGAGCTTACGGCGGTAGATCGGAGCTAATGAATGTGACCTCCGGTGATATCCGACCGATGGTGGAGTACGGCGTCGTCATTGGTGGTCTCGGACTCTTCACGGATACGTCACTCTCTCTCTGGGTCTTCTTCTTCCTCTCCTCCTTTCTCTCTCCTCTCTTTCTTCCATGGCTTCTTCTTCTCCTCTTGTCTCTCACGAGACCTTTCTTCTTCTCTCACACGAGAGTTTCCTCTCTCTCTCTTCTCTTCTTCTCCACATTCTTTATCTCACAATCTTTTCTTCCCTTCTCTCTCTTCTGGTTTCTCCTTCTCTCTCTCCTCAACTTTCTCTCTCCTTTTCTCCTTTCTTCCACGAGCTTTTCTCTTTCTCTCTTTTTTCTTCTTTCTCGCTGACGGCTAGGTTTTTCCCGAATGGAGGAGATGACTCACGAGCAAAATGTGTATCTCACACACATATGGGATTAATGGGCCTCGAAATCCCAATTTTAAAACATGCCCCTTTTAGAAAAACTGGGATGTCACAGCAGTTATCTGTTGATGAGTCTGTGAGGCCTGACACACTGGTAACAGTTCATACTATGGTTTTTGTTAGCTTATGGTTGGTTTACGCCCATGATATGGCAGCGTACCAAACCGGTGTTAGTTAACCGGCATGAATGAGACGTTGTGTCTCGAGAGACAAAAGCAATTCGTGTCTCTTCATGGCGTTGGTGTCTTTCTGTTGTCTCTCTTCACTTGTCTATATAAAAAGATGATCATAGAGGGACAGAGACCAACAATTACGTAACCGAAACTAACAAAGAGAGAAACAGAGAGAGAACAACAAGAGAGATAAGGCTTGGAGACATCAAGAGGAAAGGCACTTGAACTGTGGCAAGAGGAAGATTTCCGTTTGTGATCTCTTCCCGATCTCTGCATCCATTCTTAGTCGAATCCGTGACAAGTACGTCACCGAACCGACGAAGGTACGACGATACTCTGTTTTATGTTTACGCTTCCGCTAGTAACTCTAACATTGGTATCAGAGCATTAGGTTTCGTTTCTGGTATATATTCGTTCTTAGTAATCATGAATTGAAATCTATCTGTTATAGTTACGCTTCGTGATGAATCAGAGATAACGTTTATTGCTTAGTGAATTGAAAAAAACGAAATTTGCTTAAGTTGTTAGAAAACCGCAAATATTGTTTCGTCGATATCTCTCTGGAGAAACATCGGAATTGAATGATTTAGATTTTCGTGTGTAGATATTGAAATTATCTTTCTATCGGTATAGAAATCGAATTGTTTGGTTACGTATTCAGAGAGATATAGGGGTAGAAAGTATTCGCAGAATTACTGTTAAAATGATTATGTTGTGAAGAAGATGAACAGTAACCGACGCAAGTCTGTTCCTGTTTTGTCTGAAAAAAAACAAACAATATCGCAAGTTTGTTTGTGCGATAAAAGGGATTGATCTCTGTATAACCAGAGACATGTTTTATTTGTTAATCCATGTTAGAAAATACATTGATCAAGTGGGAGTTCTATTGTGTTTAGAACTTAAAATTTTGCAAGTAACAAACTGATTTGCTGTAATGAGATTCTAATGTGAGTGATGATTGGGAACTTAGTGAACTCTCGATCTTATGTTGTGAATCATGTTATGTCAGATTAGTTTGTATTCGTTGCAAGATTATGTTATGTGTTAAAAGTATGTGAGAAACTAATGTCTCTTGATGTTGTAGCAGGAATGGTGTCTGCTTGTAAGAACATCATTGCTGAGCTTAACCGTGGAGACAAACTGGATGGTGATAATTATGATATATGGTATCGTAAAGTCCAGTACGTCCTCGAGGAGCAAGAAGTAAAAGAGACTCTTTTACATCTCATGGAAGAGCCTGAGCAGGGCAATACTCCTCAACATGTGAGAGATCAAGAGGCATATAATGTCTGGAAAAGAAAGAACAGCATCGCTCGCATCACATTGCTGAGTTGTATGCAAGATGATCTCATGTGTGAGTTTGAAGAGTATGAAACTGCAAAAGGCATGTGGGAGGCCTTGAAAGAAAAGTTTGGTGCTACTTCAGCAACCAAACTTAGGAGACTCAATCAAAGGTTCAGTGACTATAAGAAGCGCCCAAACCTTTCAATGAGACAGCATCTTAGAGTCATGTCGAACATGATTATAGAGTTGAAGAATGCTGGTCAGATCATGTCTAATGAACAGCAAGTCCAAGCGGTTCTCCGTTCATTACCTGAAAGTTGGGACCATATGAGAATGTAGATGACACACAATGTGAATGTCAAAACCTTTGAGGACATATCACGTCATCTTGAGTTAGAGGATGAGCGCTTAGAGGCTGCCAAACCCTTTAACGAGGCCAACTATGCGAATTCAAACTCTGGTTTGAAACGCAAGAGAGGTTACAATGGAAACAAGGCTCCTGATCAACCTGATGCTAAGAGGCAAAAGAAGTATGTCAAGCGTGGAAAACGTGGAGGCAAGAAGGATAAGACCAAGATAAAATGCTACAACTGTGGCTCATTGGGTCACTTTGCTCGTGAATGCACTGAGGCAAAGAAGGTATTATCTTTGGACTCTACTTGCAAATATGCTTATGTTTCTAGTTGTGTAATGCTAACAGAATCTCATCCTTTGTGGATTGAAGACTCTGGAGCAACAGACCACGTAGCTAGAAGTCGAGAAGCATTTGTGGAGTACCGACGGGTGCCCAAAGGTACAAGATGGTTATATGTGGGAAACAACTCCAAGGTTGCGGTACAAGGTATCGGAACCTGTCAGCTACACATGAGTGGCGGGAAAACTCTCATACTGCATGATGTCTTGTATGCTCCTGAAATCCGTCGGGACCTAGTCTCTGTTTTGGCATTACTTAAGTTAGGATTTGTTTTTAACTTCCATAATTTATGTTTACACATTTCTCTAAGGTCTGACTACTTTGGTTCAGGCTATGTATGTGATGGTTTTATTGTACTCGATTGTACTACAAATGTTACTAATAGTAATATTAATGATAGTTTTTCATTTGTCACAAGTTCTACTAATGATGAAACAAATGTGTGGCATTCTAGACTTGGTCATATTGGGGTTGATCGAATGAAAAGATTGGCTAGAGAAGGTCTTCTAGGCCCACTCGCCAGAGTTGATCTAGACACATGTGAATCATGTCTAGCTGGAAAAGCTATAAGAAAACCATTTGGCAAAGCGGCCAGAGCTGAATTTCCATTACATCTAGTACATTCAGACATTTGTGGTCCAATGAATGTGAGGGCAAGGCATGGAGCCTCATATTTCATCACTTTTATAGATGATATCACTCGATTTGGGTATGTATACCTAATTTATCATAAGTCAGAAGCACTAGAGTGCTTTAAAAGATATGTAACCTTGGTTGAAAATCAGTTGGAGAGGACAATCAAGTGTTTGAGAACAGATCGAGGTGGTGAATATCTATCTGAGCAGTTTAAGAGACTGTGTGATGAAAAGGGTATTGCTAGACAGTTAACAACACCCTATACACCACAACAAAATGGTGTAGCATAAAGAAGAAATAGAACTCTTCTTGAAATGGTTAGGTCTATGATGGCGCAAGCTAACCTTCCAATTTCGTATTGGGGGGATGCATTGCTTACTGCAGCCTATATACTTAACCTTGTGCCCTCTAAATCTGTTACTACTACTCCCTATGAGTTATGGATGGGTAGGAAACCTAACCTAACTCATCTAAGAGCTTGGGGATCAGCTGCTTTTGTTCGTGATACTTCACATCCTCATGGAAAATTGGGTCCTAGAGGAAAGAAGTGTATCTTTATAAGATACTCTGAGCAATCTAAAGGATATGTGCTCATTGGCGAACACTCAGATGGAAGTATAACAGAGATTGAATCACGAGATGTTACATTCTTGGAAAATGATTTTCCTAAAAGGGGAGAGATTGATAGAGTACTCCATCTTGAAGAGATTCCTGACCATACTAGTATTCCTCCTACCAACCAATCTGTGGAAGTTAGTGAAGGTTCACATGAACTATCACAACTTAGTGGGAGAGAAACATTGGTTGAATCGCAAGATATTGAGTTGCGAAGAAGTAACCGTGGAAATGTTCCCCGTCGTCGTTTTGAGATAGAAGAGGAAGCTTTCATGGTTGCTCTATATGATGACCTGGAACCCAGATCGGTTCAAGAGGCTCTCTCTTGCCCAAACTCAAATGAATGGAATGATGCAGTAGGAGAAGAACTAGAATCGATGAAAGAAAACCATGTCTGGGACTTGGTTGACCTTCCGCCAGAACGTCGAGCGATCGGAAATAAATGCATTTTTAAGATCAAACGTAAGGCGGACGGATCGATAGATAGGTACAAGGCTCGCTTGGTAGCGAAAGGTTATACCCAACAAGAGGGTATAGACTATGAGGAAACGTTTTCACCTGTGGTGAGGTTTGCCTCTATTCGCCTTATTCTCGCAATCGTTGCCGGATTAGATTTAGAGTTACATCAAATGGATGTTAAGACTGCGTTTCTTAACGGGTAACTAGAAGAAGAGATTTACATGCAGCAACCTACTGGGTTCGTTGTGAAAGGCCAGGAGCACAAAGTTTGTAAACTTATGACCATTAAACAATGGTTATCATCTCATTTTGAGATGAAAGATATGGGAGAAGCTGAATACATACGTGGTGTTAAGATACACCGAGACCGATCAAGGAAACTACTAGCTCTTTCTCAAGAGTCTTACATTCGTACTATCCTTGAAAGGTTTAAGATGCTTGATTGTAACCCCATTGACACTCCAATCGCAAAAGGTGAAGGCCTAAGCCTGAATATGTGCCCTAAGACCGATGATGAGAAAAGAGAGATGAAAGGAGTCCCATACTCAAGCGCTATAGGCAGCTTGATGTATGCTATGATGTGCACTCGGCCGGATCTCTAAAACACCAACCTGAAGACTCGCTAGATATTACACA
Source organism: Microthlaspi erraticum (assembly GCA_902728155.2). Classification (NCBI taxonomy): domain Eukaryota; kingdom Viridiplantae; phylum Streptophyta; class Magnoliopsida; order Brassicales; family Brassicaceae; genus Microthlaspi; species Microthlaspi erraticum. Next base: position 1,559 of record CACVBM020001395.1, on the reverse strand, counting down.
CCAGGAGTGAACAGGGCTCGCTATAGACTCATTGGATACTACACACCAAGAGGGAATAGGGTTCTCCATGGATTTGACACCATAGAGAAGTGATCCAAGAGTTTGAAAGGGGTTTGATGATAAAAACTTGGATAATTTTATTCATGATTTTGAGCCTCTATATATAGAGAATTACAAGCCATTTTCGTCCTAATTAAGAGCCTAACATGCAAAGCTTCTTGGAAAATGAAATTTGACTCAAAACTGCATGTAAGAGAGAGAAATACACATCAATAAATGCTGTCAAGACTTGAACTCGAAAATGAATCTTCTTTTGATAAGTTTTGGGCTTCAAATGAGAGGTTTTCTTCTTGAGATCCAGCCCATAGAGTTGCAAGCCTTGATTAGATAATTTTCTTCACCAACTGACATGATAATCATATCATACTCCCTCTCTTGAAAAAAGATTTGTCCTCAAATCTTGCTCTTCAATGAAACGACTTGAACATAAATAAAGAAGTAGATGAAGAGGTGAGAAGTTGATACAGAATGAATACCAAACTCCAGAGTGTGCTCTGATACCAAATGATGAACTCTTCCCAAGGGGTCGGCACTCTAGAGTTGGTAAAAGGGATAAGCCTTCATTCAACAGGCTGGGAAGCCACGAAGAACAAGGATATGTGGATTGAATGGCTGAACAGAAGCTGCGGAAGGCTCCTGATATACCGGCGGATCGATTCTCTGGATATTACACACCAAAGGGGATCGACAGCTTGCTGGATATGACACACCAACAAGGAATGGAAAGAGATTGATTGAGAGACACCACAAAGATCTGTGAAAGGATCTCTGATAAGTCTTAAACAGGCAGGAACATAGATATGACACACTATGAACATGGAGTTCCAAAAATAACAAGACATCACATCTTGAAGGAGAGAAACTTCACTGATTTTTACTGAAAACAAACTTATTTTTATTCATGATTTTGAGCTCTATTTATAGAGAATTACAAGCCATTTTCGTCCTAATTAAGAGCCTAACATGCAAAGCTTCTTGGAAAATGAAATTTGACTCAAAACTGCATGTAAGAGAGAGAAATACACATCAATAAATGCTGTCAAGACTTGAACTCGAAAATGAATCTTCTCTTGATAAGTTTTGGGCTTCAAATGAGAGGTTTTCTTCTTGAGATCCAGCCCATAGAGTTGCAAGCCTTGATTAGATAATTTTCTTCACCAACTGACATGATAATTTTCTTCACCAGCTCTTTATTGAAAATAAACTAAAAGAAGATGAAGAGGTGAGAAAAAGAAAATAGAAAGAAAACCAAACCCAAGAGTGTGCTCTGATACCAAATGATGCGATCTTCCCAAAGATGGGGCACTCTAGAGTTGAGGTTGGATAGATTTGGCTAGAAACCGTGATGATGGAAGGAGTTGAATGGTTGAATGGTTTGATTCAGAGATTGCGGAAGGATCTCTAAAACACCAACCTGAAGACTCGCTAGATATTACACACCAGGAGTGAACAGGGCTCGCTATAGACTCATTGGATACTACACACCAAGAGTGAATAGT
>CACVBM020001394.1:38549-91287 GCA_902728155.2 Microthlaspi erraticum | reverse complement strand
TAATAATAAAAAATAATTTAGAACCAAAAACATGGTTTTAAGGATGAAGATGGCCTGAGCAAAAAGAGCAACAAAAGTAACATGGACCATGCCAATAGACAAAACGCGTTAAAAAAATAAATAAATAAAACAAAAACAGAAAGAAAAATTATTATTCACATTCCTTTTCCTTTTCCTTTTCATAAAACAAAAACAAATTCAATTATTGCATTCACAAATTGCAATTCCTTATTCCTCACGATTACATTCGTAAAAGATAAAAGAATCATTCACATTCAATGCTCTGTTTTTTTTTCTTTTTCATCATCATCACTAAACTAAAAAAACGAAAATTAAGCAAACTACAACAATCTCAAAAGAGACGTCAAACCAAACCAAACCAATCAAGCCAATCCCAATTACATGTCAAACCAAACCAAACCCAAACCAACAAATCGAATTTGGACTTTTCAGAAACATCTCAGATGATGGTTGTTGTTGTGGTGATGCTGGTGGTTATGGTTGTTGTGTCCGTTTCCGTGACTGTGACGGCGATGAATCTCCTCGTCGATAATCTCCTGAACATGCTTAAACTCATCGACACGGCAAGGAATCGTGATCGGACCAGAGTGTTTGAACCCGTACTCTTCTTCAGCTTCCTTCAACAGACTCAAAAACAGAGGATGGCTCAAGAACATCAACGGAACAACAAATCTGTGTAGACCTTCTTCATCTCCCTCGTGCCCCACCATGATCGCGACACAGCCTTTAGGAACATGGTGATGATGGAGTATGTGGAGATGCGGGACATGAAAGTGAAACTTGAACACCATATTCTTCTTGATCGGGCTCTGTTTCTGATGTTCTTCAAAACCCATGAAAAAATATCGAATCTTTCTTGCCGAAAAACCTATCGAGAAAACACACGACGACTGATTCAAAACACGATCGGAGACGGAGAAAAAGTAGTAGTAAGCTTTTCGGCGAGGTTTGATGTTAGGAAACGGCGATAGAAAAGGGCCAAGGATCGACAGCAGAAGATATAATGAGAAGAAATATAGAAAGAGATGAGTCGGTGAGAGATCTGGGGATGTTGCTCATGATAGGCTAAGCATATATGTATATATGAAGAAAAAAAGGTTTTTACGTTTTTCTTTTAGGAGGAGGAGGTTGTGATGACTTGTGAGGATTCTCGGAAAGGGAGATAGATATATATACAGGTTGGATTTGGAGTAGGGTTTTGCTTCACGCGCACACCGCTAAGGCTTTTTCTTCTATTTGTTTTTGTTTTTTGTATTTTTACTTAACAATTGATTTGATGAGCTGGAATTTTGACGTGGTAAAAAGATTGCAGCGTGATTAGGAGGAGGAGTTTAGGGTTTACCGACTAATGAAGGAGGCTGGTTAATTATTTTAATGGTCAAATTCGTTTTTATCTTTAAATATAGTTAAGAAGATATATCTTGGAGAAAAACATAATATTTCTGCTGTTTCGTAGATCATATATGCGTTTTTAACGTGTGTTTAGAAGCACCTAGAAATAGATAAAAATTGTAGTATATAAATCCAGTGAGTACGTAATAATGAAAGAAAAAAACTAAATGGTGTTTAGGATAAGTACTGCGATTTGTATGAAATATTACATTTATACACATTTAAGCTAATATATTTGTTTCTCAAACAATTAACATATTTAACTCTCTTCTTTTGATTGGCCAAAAGAAAACCCTTTTTCGGCAACAACGTGATTCACCTATATATAAGCATATATATCTAAATTCAATATATGAAGTTGTTTATTTAAATAAAAGTGTTATAACTCAAATGCATGTTGTTGACAACAAAAAATGTTATAACTTCAAAATAAAACTCAAAAGGTAATTAAGAGATAAATTTATCTCACACAAGTTTATGTCAAAGGTTTTCCTTAAGATCAATGTCCAAACTCATCCTCCTTGATTTTTTAAATCGTTGTAGCGATAACATCTAGGGTGGGGTGGGCGGATACGATACATTATTACCTTCTAAGCTAAGATAAAAACGTAATACTAATCAAAATTGGTTGCTGCTTTACATGGATGATGGATCAGCTGGCCACCAAGGCCCCTTCGACGCTTCAAAAGCTAGCGACTCGGTAAATTAAACGTATAAAATAATATATACAGTTTGCTTAAAAAAACATTTGTGCGAAATTGCTCGAACTTTATAGTTTAAAGAATGGGAACAGAGATTAGAAGTAACGTGTACTGTTGAATTCGAGATAGCACTCGTCAAAGACGGGCTATTTAAGATGTGAGTTTAGGAAACTGGAACGCTTAATTCGACTCTTAAATTATCAAGAAAGTTACAAGAGAGCAATCTCGCTAACAGACCTAGCGAGATTATGATGATGAACAAGAGGATAGAGTAAAAGCTAATGTGAGAGCCTAGTGATTCTAGATGATTTTGGATCCTTCTCCCCAATGGGGGTCTTCAATATATAGCGTTGATAAGTCGGCCGAATGATGAATATTCTCCTTCAGGTGAGATGGAAAACTTCCTCTTTTGCGATATGGAAAATTCCCTCTTGTTTTTGGATCTTTCTCTATTCTTTAAGTCGGCATGAAGATTTATTTACATTTCTCCATGGATTGTGCCTTTCTCCTGAAGTCTTACCTTTTTCCTGAAAATATTAGGCCTAAAATCGGATTGGCCTTTGTAACTTTACTAATGATGACAGGCTCAGGGAAATGTGCTAATTTTTCCTCTAATATGTAAAAAGAAGAAGGTGATAATGCCAATTCACAAGGTAAATGGATAAACAGGATTAAAAAAAGGTCAAACCATACAACCTAATCTGCGAATCGATCTATTTCGTTTTAGATAACTACGATCTATCTAAATTCGCTTACGTCTTCGAAGAGGTGCATGGGAAATTACATCATCCGTCATCATATAATTTTTTATATATTAATACGTAATCATTTTGGTATATTTTTGTATAATATACTAGATTAAGGCCCGCGTATACGCGGGTATATTTTAAGATTTTATAATAAAAGCATGGAAAATATTAAACAAAATTTGATCATTTTTAAACGTAAACAAAATAATATTGAAAACCCGATAAAAAATATTTAAATAAAATAAAATTGGTAATACTTTTACATTTTTATTATAATTGATTTTTCTTTTGAATTTATGATATGACAAAATGAATTAATTTGTTTTACTATTATTTTTATCCAATACATAAACACTTACACATGTCTAAATCTGATCAACTGATTAATTAATCAAACTTTTATTATTCCATTCAAGAGATTTTAATTGATGAAATCTTTATTTCAATTTTTTTTACCTAACAAAAATTGAAAATCAAACTATTTAAAATTAGAATATCGATTATAATTTTTTAATATTAGTTAATTGCTTGAATATTATTTTGTTAGTTTTCTATTTATATTTTTTCTTTCTCAATTTTTTTTTGCCTCATACCATTATAAATAATATATATTGATATTTTTCCTTTTCGAAATGCATTTTTTTCCTTTTCTTAATAGATGTAACAAAAGAATTTAAATTATTTGTTTTCTGTTTTTTATTACTTTTAATGGATTTATTATTTTTTCATTTTAATTATTTTTATCTGATTTTCTAATTTTTATTTAGTCTTATACATATTAATTTTTTTTTTTTTATTCATGACACATGTTACGATCTTCATACTTTCATTTTTTTTTCTAAAACAAATGTCACAATTTTGTGAGTTATAAAAATCATATGTATCGCAAAACTGTCAAAAACATGATTTTTAATTGGAGAAATAGAATCAAAGGGATCTGATGAATTTGCTTTGATGAATTTATGATTGAGAAACTTTGACTCTCTTTTATAGGGATTCAAGTAACCTATACATGCAGTTATATGAAATTTAGTTTACATAACATTATTTATTTCATTATACAAATATGATTTTATTTATTACATTATTTTGTTTGGATAATATTAATTTGATTACATAACATTATACAAATAGATTTTATTTATTACATTATTTTGATTTTATTATTTGTTTGGATAATATTAATTTGATGAATGGAAAACCTTTCTCTATTAGGATATGACAAATATATTTTTATTTCTTTTAACTGTAATATATTAATTTTTTTTAATTCCTTTATCTAAAAGCATCCAACTTTATATAATAAAAAATTTTGATGAATGGAAACCTTTTTCTGTTTGGATATGGCAAATATTATTTTTTCCTTTTTGATATAATAGATTAAATTAAATTTCGTTTTTTTTAATTAACATTTATCTGGAATTTTTTTTAAGTTCTCCTAAGACACGTGTCACGATCTTAACGGACATAAACTTAAAAGTGACACATGTCGATCCTGAATTTTATAAAAATCCTACGTGTCGCAACCACGTCGTGCGCATCCAGCTTTATATAATAAGATTTGACTTACTTTTATCAATTTAAGAATCCATATGGGATTTAAGAAAACGCAAAAACATATATACAATTCAAATATACATAATGTGTTAGATGTATGATCCGTTCTTCCGTTTTGAGAATATGCTTATTCACATCCAAGCCAATACGCCAATATCTAACGGCTATTGAGAATTAGACTAGTACAACCTAATTACACTTTTTTTTCACAAAAAAACACTTGTAAGGGTTTTGGCTATATAAACTGAAAAAAAACTAAACAAAAAAAAAGTGTAATGGTTAGAGAGGGTGCGAAGTGTATGGGATTATTCATTGGAACATGCTCGTGAAATTTTGAAGCGTAGTTACCGCCACGTCATCTAACGTGGGCCCGAGTTCATAAAATTGTTGTCATTGACATGTCAGCATAACCAAAGATGACGCTAGCGCGTCAACGCTAAATGACAAAAACATCCTTTGTGTTGCTTCTGATCCGGTTACGTTCACCAAATTTCCCTTGAATTGGATTTTGAGAAATTCGAATCATGTTTGGTTCAATTAGGAATTTGTTCGGAAGCAATATACATCACGTGAATACTTGCAGTGAGAAATTTTATCAATCCACAAATTTGGACCGGATTCGGTTCGTTCACACGCTCGGTTTAGTTTCGTTTTTGTTTCAATATAATTTTTTAGTATTTTAAACGAAAAGAAAAAGAAGGTTCTTAAGTATGCGCGCGGACCAACCATCATGTCGGCACGATATCATACGGATCCTTAATATGAGCCGTTGGATTACCAAGAAAGTTGGAATCATGTGCTCTTTTATGACTTTTATTTTCAGGTTTTTATTTTTCTTTAGTTTAAAAGGAGACGACGACTTTTTTCAAATAGTCCATACATGCCACTATGCCAGAGAAGACAGAACTAAACGCATTATTTTTTTTGGTCGTGGAACTAAACGCATTATAAAATCATAGTGTCGTTGGATTTAAGATTATATAATGACTAGTTTACTCTTAGTTCGAATCTAATCAAGATCATCAAACCGATGTCCAACGTACACCAACTGTTTCTTGATTCGTAACAGAAACTAACAAAACATACATCAAATCAAAATTATTAAAACTTGAAGAAAACTAAACTGATGAACGTCAAATTGTTTTGTTAGAAGGAAAAACCGTTAAAATTGTTTTCATAATATTTGTTTCCTCGATAATCCTACGTATGATATTAACTTGAACTTCGCTTTGATTTCAACCTAAACCATTGAAGAGAACCGAGCCATATCAAATCAAACTACTGAAATCTGTGTCTGTTCTATCAAACTCTTTCTAGACCAAACCGAGTAATTAAGCAGAATACCTACCTCTACAATTCTAATAATAAAATCAGAGTGCTTTTTGAATTTATATGAATTGGAAAAAGAGCGTTGCCAAAAAAAAAAAAAAAAAAAAAAAAAAAAAAAAAGAATTGGAAAAAGAAACAGAAAAATACAAAGGTCGAATCATATTCGTACTGTAGTTGATATAGAATATGAACAAAGCATTCTTGGCGTTTATGGACCACATCTAACATAATACAAAGGATGTCTTTGCCTCTTTGGAGTGGCTCAAACTCTCATCCAAACATTTAAATGTTGTTAAAAAGTCATTTGACTTGACAATATATGTCATTGATTAGTTAATTGGACAACGAGAGGTTCTCCACTCACACAATCTAAGTTTTCAAGTTTCAACTACTCTTAACAATAAAAGCGAACAACATTTTCCATTTCTTTGCATCCTTGAGTCGCCAACAAAATCTCTTGTGTATATATTACTAATTCACACTATGTATATAAAAATATGTCTCTTTTTATCACATGAAAGTGAAACCTCAATTTTATTTAATTATTGGTGTTGTTTTTAACGTGGAAACGTAGATCAACTTACCAAAACACGCATTAGCTCGTCATGTAAAACTTCTAAACTATTTATATAATCTGGTAATTTCCTTTTGACTTTTAAAGTCTAACAAACAATAATAAACTATATAGTAAAAAACAAATGATATGTATGGTCTGCCAAAATTATTAGCGACATACATATTTATTTGTTTTTCCTTTTGGTCTTTTTAGAGTGTCAGCTCATATTTCACTTTCTTTATTCTGTGTTTGAACTTTAATCCATATTAAAATGTATTTTAACATTTCTCTGTTGACCAAAAAAAAAACATTTCTCTCGCATAATACTGATACTATATATAGCTGTATATTTGAATTAGTTGAACTTCCCTTGGTTTGGTTTGGTTCAAAAGCTTGGGCTTTTACTTGTAGTTGATCGAGATTACTCGTGAATGGCGTGAAGTCTATAGTATATAATTTCCTTTTTGCACCAATTGGTCGTGTATAATGTAGTTGCAGTTTAGATGTGGGTTTGATGATTACTACCGAAGTGCATGCCACAAAAGATATGTAAATCACAGCGAGAAATTAGACTCCGCTTGGACTGGTGGATGTTTTTTAAAAGGCAAGCAAGTTTTAAACCCATCTAGCTAAACAATTTTTATCGCAGTAATTACAGGCTATATTCGTTTTTTGGTAGATCATATGGAATGCTGGTGAGTCTATGATTAATTTCTAAAAATCATACCGTCGTCATTTTAATATATGATGAAAATGGCAATTATTATTAAATCACTTTAATCTCTTATTCGAACATTTGTTGTTAATCTGTTTGCTATGGCCAGCCAAGAGATGAACGTAAACCTTAGGACAGCTTGTGCGAACCGGATTGCCCGACTCCTTACAACGTCATCACTTCTAGGCCTAATCTAACCCCCACAAACTATGAAGATAATCCCCAGGCGCATGTTTTCAAATACCTAATTCATTTCCTGATTCAAGATAGACACAACCACATGCACGACATAGACACCATTGCGACATCATAAACCTTGGTATTACGAGCAATTCTAAAATTCCGAATGTCTATATCACATGTTACATCTATCAATTTTCCCTCTTGTAACTAATCATCAAACCAGGAAAAAAAAAGAGAGTCTTTTCCATTATGATTTTGTGGCGAATGAATCGATAAGCTACATGTATGAGTTTAAGCAACTAAAAATTTAAAACTTTCTTTGGCATCCCAATAGGATCCAGTTCGCAAAAGATAAACCCGGATCTAATCCACCCAAAGAGATCCCGATAAAGTGAAAACTTGCCTACTAAGTCTAGATGCACACTCTCGAAGAATTTATGAATCTACGCAGCCCCAACCTCCCTCGGATTTAGGATAACAAACATATTCCCAAACAATGTTAGCTTTGTGAGTATCTGTTGGAGACTCAAACCATAAGAATGCACTGCACACTATGCATGGGATATTCACCTAGTTAGGATAATTTAGTCATTTTATCTTGAAATTTTTGAATTTTTCAAAATAAAATTCATGGTCATGTGTTTTTTCCAATTTTGTGTCTATAATTAACAAGCAATTGTTTCAAGTTCATCAATAAATATAATAAATCATTGTTCATAATAAATGATATATCCCTAAATTAGTAAATTATATTCCGGTTATGTAGACTTTTTTGAGAAATCTACAATGGAAGTCTACGCAATAAGTCTTCCATACCCTAAACCCTAAATCGAATGTTTTAGAGAAAAAAACTTATAGAATAAAATAGTTTTCGTTGAATATACACAAATTACATTATAATCAACACATATATGAACCTTAAATGATTATACAACGTATAAACTTGTTTTCAAAAAATATTTGGCTAAACCCTAACAACTTATACTACCAAACCCTATACTTCAAACCTAAACTCTATCCTTGATGGACCAAATACTCATGAAATTTATAAACTTATACAGTTTCATGAGTTTGTATTTTCTATATATGAACATTGTATTTACTTAGATTACTAACAAAAGTTTGTTAGCAAAATATTTTTTATAAATTCTAAAATTAAAATTTAAGATTTTGTAAGAGAGTAGACTTCATGAGTAGACTTCTCTCTAAATTTATAGATTTGTGGCATGCTTTGCCTTTGCTGTACTTAGGCTAATTCATTTTCAAGCAAAAATATTTTTAAGAGATGCCAAATAACAAGGTCTTTTTTATGTATAACTGCTTTGGTTTAGATATTTTTCTTTAATTTTATAATTTAAATTTAAGATCTTAAATCGTTGTAGACTTCGTTTTGAAGTCTACTTTACGTAGACTTCTTCAGTAGACTTCACCACCGAGGGTAAATTGGTAATTGCGTTGCTCGTTTATTATTTGTTCGTAGAAGATAAAATGGTCATTAACCACCTCTTAGGGTATACCAATTATCAAATGTGTCATATGGGGTATACAGTTTTTTTTTTTTTAAATGTTTGGATATACCAATGGTAATTCCCCCATTTTTTTTTTCATAGTTTACTTTTATTTAATAAGTTATGATCAAATTTATTATGTGTCTTTTTTTATTGATTGAATTGTTTTTAATAAAGTATATTAAACAAAGGCGAGAAATTTTTATTTACTTGGTACGTAACATAAAAGTTTTACAGAAGAGAAAAAAGTCTACAAGAGTTTCTATTGACACTGAATTCAGAAAAGAACTTGTGGAAGCCTAGAGATTTTATGATGAAAATTTTCGAGTTAAATTTATAAAATACGGACAAATTTTTCGGACAGAACGTTTACCTATTTATGAATGCAAGAACCAAAGTCATTTTTGTTTTTGGTAAAGGCCAAAGTATATTGGTAACGTTATACAATACTTCTTCTGTTTCACATTATTTTTATTTGAATTTTTAGATATGTTTTTTAGTTCCAGTTGAAGTGATATTTTCAATCTCTTATGTAAAATTAGGACAGGATAGATTGCCCGACCTCATACAACTTCATCCCTTCTAGGCCTAATCTGACCCCAGAAACTATGACGATAATGATCTTCAGGCGCATGTTTCCAAAGAACTACATCATTTCCTGATTTAAGCAACTTACGCTATATCCATGAGCCTTTAAAACCTTCTTTGGCATCCCGACGGGGTCCATTTCGCGAAAGATAAACCTGGATCCAATCTACACAAAGAGATCCCGATGAAGTGAAAAGTTGTCCTATAAGACTAAGTGCAAACACTCTAGAAGAATCTTAATCTACGCAGCCCCCCAACCTTTCTCATATTTGGGATAACAAACAACTTTGGCTTTGTGAGTATCTGTTGGAGACATTAGACCATAAGATTACACTGCGTATCATCTCATTACCCGTACGTGTATTCATTTAGTTAGGATCATTTTGTCATTTTATTTTTCAAAAAAAGAAAAAAAAAACACGAGGGTATTTTTTAAAAATAAAAACTCGTAGTAATGTATTTTTCACTATATATTATATATTAATAAACAATTGTTACAAGTTCATAAACAATTCAATTAATTGTTCATAAAGAAATGATTTATACCTATATTCTATGTTGATAAACAATTGTTATTTTCATTTCGTCCCATTCAATTCAACTTGTATATCCTTAAAATAATATATCTACAACATAAAAAAAAAATTCAAAGTCATAACATTCTTACTTTATACAGTTTTATTGTATTAGGTTGTTTACTAAAAATAAATGCAAATATTGACCAGTGAAAAAGTTCACAAAACATATGACTCGCAGGAAGGAAAAAAACGCTTTACTTACAAATATAAATAGTCTTCAAATCGTCCACTTTAATCATACAAATCAAAATCACAGACAAAAAAAAAATAATACAAACTTATTCATCAAAATGGAGAAATTAGCTTTGATATTCGTTGGTCTTGTACTTTTCTCAATATGTAAGATCTTTAAAATCATACTTTAGTTACGTTCATCACCATCGTGATTGTCATCATCATTATTATTTATTATCATTACAAAGATATTAATCTTAATATTATACTGTTTTGCTACAGGCAATCAAATTCTGGCACAATCTTGTAAAGAAAACTCCGATTGTGTTCATCTGAAATGTGTGACGAAGATCAAGTGTGAAGCAAACAAGTGTGTTTGTGTCGATGAAAAACCCGTGGCTTTACCACTTGACACGAACGGTGGTGTTGGTGCTTGCATTAAACTGTGCAAGACAAAAGGTGCAAAATCTTATGCATGTATCTTAAAACACTGTTATGGTCCCAAACCTCCTCCTATGTAACTTATTATGAAGTCCTGAATTCTACGAAATTAATAAAACTAGAATTTGTGTTTCTTTCCGTAAGGTGGAAGTTTCTTTGTATCATAACGCGCGGTAACGGACGTATTTGTAACCGACCCTTAGTGAAAGAACAATTTTTGGTAACCCGTTTTAACGAGTGCTATCTCAGATCTAACAATTAAAATAGAAAATTAAATGATTTTTTTAATTAGTATGCAATTTACTTAAACTGCAAATAATGTGTAACACAAGGAGTAGAATTTAACGCAAAATAACAATTGTTTGTTTCCAGCTAAAAATGTGGATCTATTCCTTAACTCTTTCAGTCATATACCAAATGGTCGTGTATAATGTAGTTGTACTTGAGATGATGGATGTTGAATCTGAAGTATCACAGTTAACCACCGAAAATGCTATGAAGAACCAAAACGACTTAGCGTTGATCCATTCGCAGCGTCTCTTCTCTACTAAACCCAAACAACACTTGAACACCGTTTTCTCGCCGGCGTCGATCAACGCCGCTCTCACTCTGGCGGCCTCTGGTCCCGTCGGTTCTTCATCCGCCAAGGAGATCCTCTCCTTCCTTAGCTCTTCTTCGATCGAAGAGCTCAACGCCGTCTTCAGCCAGATCGCTTCCGTCGTCTTTGCGGACCGTAGCGCCAACGGCGGCCCGAAGATCTCGTCGGTCAATGGCGTCTGGATCGAGCAATCGCTGCCGATCGATGATTCCTCGTTCAAGGTTCTCTTTGAGAATTTCTTCAAAGCTAGTTTCGATCGCGTAGACTTCCGATCAAAGGTAATCTCAATTTTTTTTTCTCATTTCTGTTTCTATGATTTAACCTAGACGATGATATAATCAAGCAAAACTGTTAAATTAACTCAAAATGTGATTTGTTCAACAGGCTGAAGAGGTGCGTGTGGAATTGAATACGTGGGCATAAAGTCACACGAACGGTCTCATCAAAGATCTTCTTCCTCGTGGATCCATCACAGAGGCAACCTGACAAATCTTATAGAAGGGAATATATTATTGAATTGTGTTATTGATACAAGAGAATAAGACCCATATATATAGGGTTAACATTAACATAATGATAACACCAAATAATGTAAATCTTCCTAATCCTTATCACAATAGGATTTCTCTAGAATATTCTTCCATGTGGCTTCACGGGCTTCACTTCATAAACGGGCTTCAATGGCCCACAATACTTGGTTCGCCTTGCTCACCAAGATATCTCCAATACTCCCCCGCACGACAAAGGTGGACGCGAAACGCAAAATCTGCAGTCACAATGCGGAACACCTATGTCGTGGACAATCATGTCGAGGATGGCAATACAAGTCAATAGGGATGGAACATGCTCGTCTTTGGTCTTGAAAGAAAGGGAATAATAACATCCCGTGGAAGCAAAATCCTGCAATTCCACAAATAATCGTCCTTGTCGCGGACAGCCCATAAATTGGACTAAAGAATAAATGACCTAAAAACATGAGCGCTCCAATAAAAATCCCTAAACCATAACCAAACTCCCCCGTAATAGGAGAAACTAAAAACCTTTGAGAAATTCTAAACTTAAGAATCAATCTCAAAAAATAATAAACTAATAAACCCATGAAAACCACAACCCTTAATCAAAGATTATCCTAATAACTCTCAACTCTTGTATCAAACAAATAAATTAAAAAAAAAATCGCAATAAAACCAAAACCCATAATCAAAACATAAACTAAGAATAAAATATCAAACCTAGACCAATTAAAAAATGCTAATGGAAATCACGAACACCAAAACCAACTTAAGAGAAAGAATAAACTACAAACCTACGATTGTCTTCATCATCACTTCCCCTCTCTCTTCACCTATGATGGTCACCATCCATCATAATACCTAAACTATGCGGAAGCTTTAACTTAGATCCTCAAAGATCGTCTGCTCTGATACCATGACAAATATTATAGAAGGGAATATATTATTGAATTGTGTTATTGATACAAGAGAATAAGACCCATATATATAGGGTTAACATTAACATAATGATAACACCAAATAATGTAAATCTTCCTAATCCTTATCACAATAGGATTTCTCTAGAATATTATTCGGTTTGGCTTCACGGGCTTCACTTCATAAACGGGCTTCAGTGGCCCACAATACTTGGTTCGCCTTGCTCACCAAGATATCTCCAACGCATTGTACTTCAAAGGAGCATGGAAACAACCATTCGACAAGTCCTATACGAGAGACGGAGAGTTTCACCTTGTCGATGGAACCTCAGTCTCTGTGCCATTCATGAGCAGCAGCAAGGACCAATACATAAAGGCTTATGATGGTTTCAAGGTCCTCAGGATACCTTATCGACAAAACCATGGTGATACCGATCGAATTGCCCCTTATCGAGAAAGTGGTGATGATGATACCAATCGTGGTTCTCAATGTATTTTTATCTCCCGGACAAGAAGGATGGATTGGAGCATCTTGTGAAGACAATGGCATCTACTTGTGGATTCTTGGATAGTCACGTTCCAATGTATCAAGATCGTGTTAATGAATTCAGGATCCCAAAGTTTAAGATCGCTGATGGATTAAGCGGTGAAGATTTGGGATTTAGTGCATTGCCCTTGTTCCATAAAGCTTGTGTCGAGATTGATGAAGAAGGCGCTGAAGCTGCTGCTGCCACTTTTGTAGTGGGTTTTGGGGCATGGACGCCTCCTAAGATGATAGATTTTGTGGCAGATCATCCATTCTTGTTCTTGATTAGAGAAGACAAAACCGGAACTGTTTTGTTTGTTGGTCAGATTTTCGACCCTTCCAAAAAATCTTCTTAGGCTTTGGCGGGTCAGGCTTAACCAGGACTTAGGTTTGGTGTTAAACTTATAAGGTGTTTAAGAAGATTTTGTTTTCTTTCATTTTATTTGTGTTTTTTTCCAATTTTGCATTCAATAATTAATTTTTTATTTATTAGATTCTATTATGCATATTTTTGTTATATTGGTTGGATTGTTTTAATAAAGTAAGTTATATATATATATACATATATATATAGTTGTTCAAAAAAAAAAAAGTAAGTTATATTAAAAGCGAGAAATCTCTTAAAACTTAGTAACAGATCTCTTCTTAGTTCACTTTTTCTAAAAAATTTCTTTTTGTAAAGGCTTAATGTTCAAAAACAACTACTACAAGAGCCCAACGTTAAGAAAACTAGCACATAACCATTTTTAGAATAAGACCAAACAACATTTCCAGCCGAGCTTGATATGGAGTCTCCTAAGACGACAATTTTTGTGTGGCAGATCATATATTTTTGTTCTTAATTAGAGAAGACATAACTCAAAATGTTTTGTTCCTTGGTTAAATCTTTGCTCCTTCCCAAAAATCTTCTTAAGCTTTTCGGGGTCAGGCTCATCTAGGATTTTTCGATTTGGTTATATGGCAACAAAAAGTGGAATTAGGTTTGCTAATAAGATATTTTAGAAGTTTTTCTTTTTCTATTTTATATTATTTCTTCAATTTTTATGCATAACGAATTTTGTTAGCTAGTTGTGACCAATTTTAGTATGCAGTTTTTTTTTTCTTTTTGGTAGTGGCTGATTTTTTAAAAATAAAGTATCTTTTTTATTTTTGTTAAAATTTAAATAAAGTATCTTATTATATATAAAAGCAGAAATCTCTTCTTACTTGGTTAGAAACGTGAAATTATGTAAAATATTTTCTATTGACATAAGAGCTTGCGGAAGCCTAAGCTTATACTAATATCATTTTAATGAAATTCGGACGAAGAATTTCCGATTAACTTAACGAAGGACAGAACGTTGAGAAGATCTTCGTCCGAATCTCGAAGCTTAATTTTTTAGTCTTTGAAGATCACACGAACGTCCTAAAAAGACAGAAATGTGAGAAATCACATGTTATATACGGCGTTGTCGTAGAAACTATGTTATTCTCGAGACTTCTTTTTGTTATATGTTATTCTTAACGTGGGGATAAAGTTCCTCCAATTGTTAAGGCTTAACAATATTGTCGCTGTATACGACGTTGTATCGTTAGTACTTGGGTTATTATTTTGGACTTTCTCCATAAAAACTCGTACTATACGACTATACCGTATGTACATTTTTGTTCGGTAAACAAAACTTCCCATGCAACTTCAATTATTAAGACATTTTACTAGCCGACCACTAAATTTGTAAATAAGACATAATTAAAAAGTAAATATAAATCTCAAAGTAAGGAAACCATAAAAGTCAATAAAAAGGAAAAATTATACAACCGACTACTACAAGTCCAATCCTAAAAACGAACATGTTTGTGATTATATATACAACCTTTAGAAGTTTTCGTAATCACATCATCGAAGGAAAAAGAGAGGCGCATGCAAATTTCCGCAATCACAATGTTTACCGATCTCTCTAGCAGCAGGTCAAAGTCAACTACAGAAGAAGCTATAAAGAATCAAAACGACTTAGCGTTAATCCTTTCGCAGCGTCTCTTCTCTACTGAAGCCAAGCAACACTCGAACACCGTTTTCTCGCCGGCGTCGATCAACGCCGCTCTCACTTTGGCGGCCTCTGGTCCCGTCGTTACTGAACTCCCCAAGGATCTCCTTTCCAAGGAGATCCTCTCCTTCCTGAGGTCTTCTTCAATCGAAGAGCTCAACGCCGTCCTCAGCGAGATCGTTTCCGTCGTCTTTGCGGACCATAGCGCGAACGGCGGTCCGAAGATCTCGTCGGTCAATGGCGTCTGGATCGAGCAATCGCTACCGATTGATCATTCATCTTTCAAGGTTCTCTTTGAGAAAAACTTCAAGGCTAGTTTCGATCGCGTAGACTTCCGATCAAAGGTAACCTAAATTTTTTTTCTCACTTTACGTCCTTGAATTAACCCTAGACGAAGATATAATAATTGATATCCTAACATAGTTATTTTCGTTGTGATATAAAAAAAAAAAAACAGGCTGAAGAAATCCGTGTGAATTGAATTCGTGGGCATCAAGTCACACCAATGGTCTCATCAAAGATCTTCTTCCTCATGGATCCATCACAGAAGAAACCGATGTCGTTTATGGAAACGCATTGTACTTCAAAGGAGCAATGGAAAAACCATTCGACAAGTCCTATACGAGAGACGGAGAGTTTCACCTTGTCGATGGAACCTCAGTGTCTGTGCCATTCATGAGCAGCACAAGAACCAATACATAAAGGCTTATGATGGTTTCAAGGTCCTCAGGATACCTTATCGACAAAGCCATGGTGATACCGATCGAATTGCCCCTTATCGAGACAAGTGGTGATGATGATACCAATCGTGGTTTCTCAATGTATTTTTATCTCCCGGACAAGAAGGATGGATTGGACGATCTTGTGAAGACAATGGCATCTACTTGTGGATTCTTGGATAGTCACGTTCCACTATATCAAGATTGTGTTAAAGAGTTCAGAATCCCAAAGTTTAAGATCGCTGATGAATTACGCGGTCGAGATTTGGGATTTAGTTCATTGGCATTGCCCTTGTTCCATAAAGCTTGTGTGGAGATTGATGAAGAAGGCGCTGAAGCTGCTGCTGCCACTTTTGCATATTTTGATGGGGGATGTTTTGCTCCTCATGAGATGATAGATTTTGTGGCAGATCATCCATTCTTGTTCTTGATTAGAGAAGACAAAACTGGAACTGTTTTGTTCGTTGGTCAGATCTTTGATCCTTCCAACTAATCTTCTTAGGCTATGGCGGGTCAGGGTTAACCAGGATTCCGGTTTGGTTAGATGACAGAAACAAAAGTTGGATTAGGGTGGGTGATAAACTTACAAATGTTTTCCCAGTTTTTGTTTTGTTTCATTTTATTTGATTTTTCCAATTTTGTAATCGTAATTAATTTTATTTACTACTCCATTTGTTCTCCAATAAGTGCATTCTAGCCTTATGCACATAAATAATAATCATTAAGTTTTTAGTTTTTTTAAAATAAAACATGTTTTATTATATCTCCAACGCAGTTCAACCAATAAAAAGTTAATCTGCTGATTCAAACTGTCAAAATAACTAAAATACATTAATTTTTGCATTGATTTGTGAGAAAGCTATTTATTTGTAAACAAAATAAATTCTCTAAAAAGTCTCTTATTAGAGAACAGAAGAAGGAGGAAGGAGTAGATTTATTATGCATATTTTTTGTTATACTGGCTAGATTCCACAAACCAGACAGTCCACAAACCAAGATTATTATATTGAGCTTATCAAAATATGTTGTTTCTCTCTGAATTTTAGTTAGATTAAACGTGGTTGGATTATTATTAAACAAATAATTTTTGTGCAAGTCTAAAATTAATTGAACATGTGAAAAAATATATTCTCAAAAGGAAAAGCATTGAGAGAGTTTATCTCTAAAGAGATCCAAAATTTTGGGCCACAGACTGAGGAAGGCTTCTTCTACACTCTCTACTCCTCCGAAACATTTTCAATGGCGTATACATTGTCCACCACAAAGACTTTCACCAACATAAACTGCTCAAACATAACCAGCTTTAAGCCCCTCAAGCTTCCTCTTTTCTGGCCATGGCAAAAGGTACACGACCGATGCATATACGTCATCAATGGGTTCTGTTTTCTTGATTGTAATTGGATGAACGATGGATGAATTTCAGGTAAAAATGGGTCCTTTGAGTGTTTCTCCGATGGGTTTTGGGACATGGGCTTGGGGAAATCAGCTTCTTTGGGGATATCAGACTTCCATGGACGATCAGCTTCAGCAAGCTTTCGACTTGGCTTTGCAAAACGGGATCAATTTGTTTGACACTGCAGATTCTTATGGCACTGGTAGGCTTAATGGCCAAAGTGAGAGACTTTTGGGGAAATTCATCAAAGAATCTCAAGGTCTGCTCTCTCTAAAGCTTCATTTCAGTAATTTGAGATGATTAGTCTTATTGAATCATTAGATAATTTGAGAAAAATCAAATCTTGGAGCTGTCTTTGATATGTAACTGTTGTGTGCTCTGCTCTTAGCCTTAAGAGGGAAACAAAATGAGGTTGTGATAGCTACAAAGTTTGCAGCTTATCCATGGAGGTTAACTTCAGGACAGTTTGTGAATGCTTGCAGGTCTCTCCAAGTCTTGATTTTTCCCGTTTTTCACTTCTTGTTTGGTGGAGATTGATGATAAATGGATATGTTCTTGTTCGTGTTTCCAGAGCTTCCTTAGACCGGCTTCAGATAGACCAGCTCGGGATCGGACAGCTTCACTGGTCAACAGCAAACTACGCACCTCTTCAAGAGATTGCTCTTTGGGATGGTCTAGTTGCAATGTACGACAAGGTTGCTTAGAAAATCTACTGAATAATCAGATTCTCTTCAATGAACATGAAGCCCTCTTGATGTATAAGGTTCTTGTTTCTTCAGGGGCTGGTTCGAGCGGTTGGAGTTAGTAACTATGGACCTCAACAGCTTGTGAAGATTCATGATTACCTCAAAACCAGAGGTGTTCCTCTATCCTCTGCTCAAGTGCAGTTCTCATTGCTAAGCATGGGCAAAGAGCAGCTAGAGATCAAGAGCGTATGCGACGAGCTCGGGGTTCGTTTGATCTCTTATAGCCCTCTTGGTTTAGGAATACTAACCGGAAAATACTCCTCCACAAAGCTCCCCACTGGTCCACGGTTAAGTATTCTTTGAGGCGTATCGATAAAACAAACACTTTTGTTTCTTGTTTATAACACTTTTCTTTAACAGATCATTGCTGTTTCGACAAATTCTTCCTGGACTAGAGCCTCTGCTTTTAGCAGTTAGAGAGATTGCAGAGAAACGAGGAAAGACTATGCCTCAGGTAATCTTTTACTCTATAAGATTCTTGGCAAGAAGTTTTGTGAACACTTTGAAGAATGAGTTTTTGTGTGTGTTTTGAAGGTTGCAATAAACTGGTGTATATGCAAAGGGACAGTGCCTATACCGGGGATTAAGTCGGTTAGGCATGTTGAAGATAATTTGGGTGCATTGGGATGGAGACTTACAAATGATGAACAGCTTCAGTTAGAATTTGCAGCTCAAGAATCACCAAGATCCATGATTCAGAACATTTTTCAGACAAGATGATAGGTTTAAGAGAAGAGGTTTAATTTATTGTATACATTTTGTATATGTGCACATATTGTCAAGAACACCGATAGTTTCTGTAAAATTTATGTACTAATTCTCAGTTTGATCAGAATATTTTTCAACGTATAAAACATTTTTCTATTTTTATTTTTACGTCGATAGACATTATCGGCATTGTTGTGACTTGTGAGGGAGACATAAACAGTTAAACACAGTTATCGATTGTTGTGTTTTGTGTTCTTTTAAACTTATCGTGGTGACCAAACTTATCTATCATTGCAATTTTTCTATTTTACATACATATAGACATAACTTATCTTTCAAGCAACCAAATGTCTATCCCTAGAAGACAATAATGTTATTTTTATACCTACAACTTGGCTACTTGTCTTGCAGTTTTCTCCATCCGACGAACTTTTAATTCAAATCTCAATAACTTCTCCTTCTTTGTTAGTCGGAATATCATTTAAAACAATTATAGTTCCAAGAACATGTTTTTGCAATTATTTATATAAGATACTACTAGTACTACATTATTAGAATAATACTTTTTCATATGCTTTGTAATTTAATACCAACTATATTCCATTTTGGGTTGATGACATACGCGGCTACATCCCTTGAATTTAATAACATATCTTCGTCTTTATTGTCAGTCAAAAAAACAAAGCATAGTTATTTTCTTCTTTATTCCGTTATACTTTAACGACTCACACTCAAGTCACAACAAAATCAACAATGAACAAAATATTAATCTAATTCTGTTCAGTCTTTGTTTACAATTGTGCTAAAAAAGATCTTAAATTTTCATTTTGCTAAATACGATTCGTTTAGTTGACCACTTTTCTCCATATAGTTAGCAATTTCGAATTGAAAATTCATGAATCTAGATGAAGATATGTCAAATGAATTTATGTTCTTCTGTTATCTATAACATCATATCAAATCAATCCAAATTTATATAATTTTTTTGACTTTTATATGTTAGTATGTATGAAGTATTTTCTTAAGTTGGCAACAATGGAGATCTTTAACAAAATTTCAACATCCTACCCAACAAAAACTATTCAGAATTAGATATTTCATTCACTATACTTATATCCGATTCCATAGCCATGGTGCTAAGTGCTTAATTAGGCGTAGGTCCATTAGGTCAACATTCATATGATTAGATTTGTTTCTAGTAGAGTTAATAAAAAAAAATTAACCCTTGAAAATCTACAAAATTAATCATGATTATGTTCCTTAAAAAGTTAAAAGCCGCGGTAAAGTTTGAGACGCAATGAAATCTTTAGCTTTTGACTTTTCACGATCGTTCGCCACTTGTCTCCTCCTCTTTGGTCACCTCCCGATTTCGATCGCGTAAAAATCCACGAACGAAGACTCAAACACTGAAACGACGCCGTTATATCACTCAAAATTCACCTACCAAATCGCGTAGAGATTTAAAGCCAACGCGCAAGTCCACGCGCCTTAAAAAAAAAAAAAGACGAGAGCTGAAAAAGAAAGAGCGAAGTGGTTAAGAGGGGCTTCAGCTGTTGGATGCTTTAGCTTTTTTTTCCTTCTTTCTTCTTTCTTCTTCTTCTACCATTTCTTTGTTTCTTCAGTTTCGGCGTGCTGAAGAAGAACGCTTGACGAATCACACTCACACAGAGAGCAAAAATCTTTTAGAGAACCAGAAATTGAGATCGAGACTTAATACGATCGTTTTTCTTAAAACTCTGATGCCGGATTTCTCCTGCCGTTTCTCAGACGGCGGAATCTTTCTTTGCTTTAATCACCGGCGGTGTTTCGGCGGTGATTCTCCGTCGCCGATTATTTATACTGAAGAATGGCGTTGATTGGAGTGAATTTTATTGTAGATCTCTGATGCACACGACGGAGACTTTTTGATTTTGATATTTCATTTGGGGGAGAATCAGATGAAGGCGTTACGGAGAAGCTATACTTCAACGTCTTCTGGAAATTCTAATTCTTCTTCTTCTTCTTCTCCGTTACCATCTTCTACTTCGTTGCCATCTTCATCTTCTTCTTCTTCTGCTACTTCACCTCCTTCTTCTAACTCTTCGTCTTCGTCTTCGTCTTCCTCATCTTCTTCTTCATCTTCGTCTTCTTCGTGGATCCATCTCCGGTCGGTTCTCTTCGTGGCTAATGTTTCTCCATCTTCAGTTACTTCTTCCGATCGGTTAGTTTCCCCAATACCTAATTAAAGCTCTTAGATTTGGAATATGTAGATGGGATCTTAAGATTCTGTCTAATTCTTTGCTGATCCAAATTTTAGAGCTCGAGCTGTAATGCTCACAGCTCGGAAAGTATGATTCCGATCATAAAGTTTCTATCTTTGTTCGGATTGTTCCTTTCTTTTGCTGTTAGATTGATTTTATTAATTAATGTTGGTTGGCTTTGAGCTTCTTGGATCTTCTAATTTACACTTGAATTTTTTTATTTGTATAGCCGGCGGAAATCACCGTGGTCTCGCCGGAAAAGGAAATGGGCTTTGACGCCGCATCAGTGGAGGAGTCTATTTACACCGGAAGGAAAACTCCGTGATGGTGGTGTTGGGTTCCTGAAGAAAGTTAGAAGCAGAGTGAGTTCAATCTTTCGAACAAAACAACCGTCTATGTCTTAAATTCTTACTTTTGTCTTTATGGTTCTGAATTCTGATAATACTTGTTCATAATGTTCTGTAGGGTGTCGATCCAAGTATCCGTGCAGAAGTGTGGCTCTTCTTGCTCGGAGTGTGAGTGTTTTGTCCTTTGTCCTTGTGTGTTCTTGCTTTTTTTTCTTCCAACTCTAAATTTGTTTCTCTCTTATCTTATGTATTGCAGCTATGATTTGAACAGTACTAGTGAAGAAAGGGAAGCTGTTAAAACTCAAAAAAGGTTAGATTTGATATATTTTATATATATATATATATATACACAGTCAATGTTTGTATATACGTATAGAACACATATTCAATCGTTTGGATCTCTAAATGTAGGAAAGAGTATGAGAAGTTACAGAGACGGTGTCAGAAGCTTCTCAAGTGTGGCAATGCCAATGTAACTACCGATGATCTCGAGGAGGAACTTCCTTGTGAGGAAGCAAACGATCAATGTGTTCGATTCATGGATGATTACAAGACAAATCAAGATGTTGTCTCTGCTGTGAACACTGATTCTTCCGACACAGAAGACTCTTGTGAAGACAACGACAATGAAGATGTTCAGCTACTTCCGTCTTTTGTATACAGCGACGAGAAAAAACCAGAGGAGGAGATTAACAATAATACTAATTCCGAAGAGAATAGTTGTTCTGCTGAGATCAAAGCAGAAGTCGCAGTACACGAAGATTTCTCTACGTGGCAACGTATCATTCGTCTTGATGCGCTACGTGCAAATTCCGACTGGGCAACGTACTCTCCATCATCAACAGTGATCACAGAAAGCAAAGCTCGCGGTTTAGCTGAGTCTGTATGTTTAAAAGACTACGAACACTTAGAAAGCTGCAGGCTTTACCACGCTGCTCGTCTCGTTTCCATTCTCGAAGCCTATGCTCTCTACGATCCAGAGATAGGCTACTGCCAAGGAATGAGCGACCTTCTGTCGCCGATCCTCGCCGTGATCTCGGAGGATCACGAAGCTTTCTGGTGCTTTGTTGGCTTCATGAAGAAAGCTCGGCACAACTTCAGGCTCGACGAGGCAGGGATACAGAGACAGCTGAGCATCGTGTCGAGGATCATCAAGTCCAAAGACTCTCAGCTTTACAAGCACTTGGAGAATCTCCAAGCGGAGGATTGTAGCTTCGTTTACAGGATGGTGCTTGTGATGTTTAGGAGGGAGCTGAGCTTTGAGCAGACGCTTTGTCTGTGGGAAGTGATGTGGGCTGATCAAGCTGCCATTAGAGCTGGTGTTGGGAAGTCGCCGTGGAGCAGGATCCGGCAGCTGGCGCCGCCGACGGACGATCTGTTGCTGTACGCGATCGCGGCGTTGGTGCTGCGTAGGAAGCTGATCATACAGAAGTACAGTAGTATGGATGAGATTGTGGAAGAGTGTAATAGCATGGCTGGTCAGCTTGACGTGTGGAAGCTTCTTGATGATGCTCATCACCTTGTTGTGACGTTACATGACAAGATCGAAACTCTTTCTTCTCAGTCTCAGAGCATTTGATGATGAAGTGTTCATAAAAGCCAGAAATGAAGTGTTCTTTCTACACAAGCCCTTGCACTCTTCTGGTTTGGTTCTTTACCGGTTTACTTGTCCCTCTCTCTGGTTTTGCTTTCTCTTTTTGTTTCCTCCATCACACAAAACAACACAATACTACTATCTATCTATCACTTTTGTTGAAAAGAATGTAAGGAGATGAGTCTGAAACTGTCTTTTCTCCACCACAATTGTATGGATCATCATAAGTTCAATTGTAGAAATCATATTTGGCAAAAGCAGTCTTTTATTGAAAACATGTCATCATAAAACCAACACAGAAGAAGCTAAGTAACGAGGAAGAAACCAGCAAACAGATTTTGAGTATTGGTTCGTTGATTCAAACAAGAACAATCCGTTAAAAGACACAGATGAAGTCTTAAGGACCAAACAACAGTAACAGTATTCAATGACAAGCCAAAAAAGGGCAAGCCTTTTGGCTTCTTTACTCTTTCTTGGTATAGTGACGGACAACAAGGGCAAGACCCAAGATCAAGATTGGGACAAGGAACTGAAGAATCTTGATGATGAACTCTGGTGTCTTGTCTTGGTTGTAGGCAGGTTGCTGTGGCGCAACATATGTCCTTGTCTTTGGAACACTGTTCGAGTCGATCTCACCAATGTAGTACTTCTCCATCATGTCCCTTGCTGTGTCGCTGTGACCAACGTCTTCAAAATCATTCGTCGCATCTTTCCCTGCAACAACAACACAACAGAAACAGGTGCAACAACAACACAACAGAAACAGGTCATTGAACAGATTTTGAGAGACACCAATGTTTAAAATCAAACCAACATCGTTCAGATTTTGTTTTAACCAAACCTGTTGAGGACAACAAGACTTCATCGCCTCCAGGATGATCATCCATGAATGGGGTCACATCATACACCTGAAAACAAAAGTGTAAATAACCAAACACCATCAATCATCAATGGACACAAGAACGCAACCATCACAGATCATAATCATGTAGATGTCACTAAATCAACATCAAACTTGCTGAAACCGAACCCAAATTACTCAAAGATTGTGGTTTCTATGCAGTAATAACTCTAGTGAAGTAAAGACAAGAAACAGAAAAAAAATCTACTGGGCAGTAGCCAAAAAGATCGTGTCTTTTCAAAAACAAAGAGACGAGATCTAACCTTGTCGGAGATGATAAGCCAACAATCCTTGGTTTTGTTGTGCTGTGAAACTTCTTCGAAAGTAAGGACCTTCTTCTCTGAAGCCATCTCTCCTTAAACTGCAAAATAACACACCAGAGCCGAATCAATTCTTTGATGATACAGTTTTTAGTAGATACAAACAACTACGATAGATTCAAAACGAAATAAGATCAGAACGATGATGATCGTGATAGTTAGTTTCCTTACGGGTGTTAGAAAGAAGAAAAAGATGGGATCTTTTCTCTTTTTTTCAGATTCAGAATTTCGATAGCTCCAAAGCTCAAATCAGCAAAAGACGGAAGAAGGAAACGAGATTCTCACCTACTTAATTGTGTTTAACTTCTGTGGAGAATACCAAAATACCCTTGCAATTTTGCCTACGGTTTGGCTTGTCGATGGATGGTACCAGGGGTAGTTTTTGTCAAGTTGGGCTTTGACTTTACCGAATTGGGCTTTTGAGGAAATCAAATTGGAATTGGAATTGGAATCAGCAAACGAGATCTCTTATCTTTTTTTTGGTCCACGTCGTACCAAGAAACATTTTCTTCTCCCCGATAGAAATATGACGTGTGGTTTCCACTTTCCAGTGTGCTGTTTCAACTTTTACGACAAAAACAAATTTAAAGTTTAGTAATGGGGGAAAACATCAAAATTGGGTGCAGGGCCGGCTTAGAGGGGGTGCGGCACACACAAAAATTTAATAGTTATTTAGATTAAATTTGTTATGTTATTAGAATCTATAATAACTTAAAGAAGCTGCATGGAGTCTCTCAATGCATCCAGCTCAGATTCTTTTGTTTCTTTCCCATTCCCACGCTGCTTCATCAGCAAACACTTAAACTTTAAAAAAAAATCAAAAAAATCTCGGCCCATCAAATGACAGTACAAAATTCTCAGCCCAGACTCTCAAATCAACATTGCATACATCGTCGTCTTCAACCCGGCTTGGCTGCTTTACACATTTAGAGCTGGATAGACGAATCGATTCGTGTTACACCATAACCGCTTCCTCATATTCACTCCTTGATTTGAATGGCCAGTCCAATCCGATTCCTCAACCCTCTAATAGATCCTATAAAATCAACCACATCATCTCGACAAACATCTTCTTTCTCCCAATGTTCTACATTCTATACCCAAAATCCATCACCACCCTCCTACAAATCACTATCTCTGATAACTTAAAGCAGTTGTCTGGGGCTTCTCAAGGCACCCAGTTCAGATTTTTTTGCTTCTCTCCCACGCTGCCACGTCAGCAGACACTTAAACTTAAAAAATCAAAAAATTCTCGGCCCGTCAAATGACAATACGGATTTCTCAGCCCAGACTCTTAGATCAATATTGCACACATCGTCGTCTTCAACCCGGCTTGGCTGCTTTACACATTTAGAGCTGGATAGACGAATCGATTCGTGTTACACTAACTTTTTCAAGTAAAAGAAAAAGACACATAACCATGAACAATAACTATGGAATAAAGAGTAAAATGCGAAAGGTTTCTTAAGCAAGTTTTGTTTATTTATAACCAAACCAAAAGCCACAAGTAACCTCCCAAAAACAAAAACTCGACCACCTTCCTTTAAAATATCCAACATCTAAAGAGAAAGAAGAGAAGAAATAAGAAATGACGAGTTTCGCGACGTCCACGATGATCTTCGCGGCGGCGATGACGGCGATAGCTTTTATTTCTTTGCCGGCGGTGGAAGCACAAGCGTCTACTTCGTGCGTGAGCAAGTTAGTCCCCTGCTTCAGTGCCTTGAACACGACGACGAAGCCTTCGAAAGATTGTTGCGACTCGATCAAAGAAGCCGTGGAGAAAGAGCTTAGCTGTCTCTGCAACATTTACAACACTCCTGGTTTACTCTCTCAGTTCAACGTTAATGCTTCTCAAGCTCTTAATCTCAGCCGTCGGTGTGACGTCGACACTGATCTCACTTCTTGTTCCGGTAACTTTACATTTTCTACAGATCTTTGATCTTTGGTATGGATCTGTTGGTTCCGATGAAGAATCTTGATTTCTTGATGTTAAGTTTCTTGATTTTCTTTCGAATTTTGACTTAAATTTGATAAATCTTGATTAATAAATATTATGAATGTGAGTTTTTTTTATTTAAATTATGATATTGATTTTAGAAATAATATTTTGTTATGCAGCTTCTGGAACTCCATCGCCAAAAGCTTCTTTATCTCCTCCAGGTATAAACTAAACTTCACCTACTCTCATTACTTTATGTTTCTCCAATACTTTATTAAATTTTCAATTTTGAAAATCAAATTTGAAGTCGTGTTGGATGGATGGGTTATGTTGGGTGGATTTATCTATTTAATCAACATTTGAAGTGATTCGTCTATGTTTATTAATCAATGAAATGTTGTAAATTTGAATTAATAGATCTGTTTTTGCTTTGTTGTGTTCTTTTGACAAAAAAAAAAGGATTTGTTATTGTTACTTTATTTAAAAATACAAAACTGAGTGTGAACTTGTGAATGTGAATGTCAGCTTTTTCTTTGTACTCTCTTTTGCCTCCAAAAAATGAATCTTGTCACTTGTCAGGTTGAAGTTTATAATACAAAATAAATCGTATTTTATAATTAATTTGTGTGAGAGACGAATTTTCTCATATTGGTTGAGTTCATTGGTTTCAGCAGGAAATAAAGATAAAGACGTCGGAGCTGGAAACAAACTCGCCGGTTATGGAATTACCACTGTCATCTTGTCTTTGGTCTCAACCATCATCTTCTTCTGAAAACACTTAGCCGGAATAACTGGATTTTCCGATTGTTAACCCGGTTTATTTATCAAGGTCTTAACCATAATAATTATCGTGATTGTTTTTTGTTTGGTGTTCAACTTATTATGGTTTGAAAAAAAAGTCTGTTTCGTTTACGTGTATTATCGTCAGTACCTGGTCTTAAATCTGGCTTTTATCATTTGCATATTTGTTTTTTTTTGTCTAGAGTGGAGTATGATTTTGTACGTGTTGAATGTAGTTATATTGGATTTAACAATTTGAACTATTCTAGTGTGACTGGAATTTTTTAATGCGATTTTTTATTACACAAATCGAAAATGAAAATGAAAATGAACTCAATTCCTCTCTAAGTAAAATGAAAAATAAATAAATAAATAAGTAAACCATTTTCTTTAAAATAAAATGAAAATAGATAAAACGCAAATTGGTAAGCCCCACCAAATTGAGAAACAAACCAGAAAAAAACGCAAACCGGAAGCTCAATAGGGAAATTAAGAGAAAGTAGTAAACCGGCTTTTGGAGCCAACTCTCTCTTCGTCACTCAGTGGCTGAAGAACATTCACTGTTCATGTGATTCAAGGGTTTACTGAGTTTTACAGATCGAAAGACAAAGAGAGATTGCGAAGAAACCCAATCACCGGAATCCCAATTCGAGAAGATGAGATTCGCGATTTCAATTACGGCCAAGAGATTTGCTCATCGGGGTCTTCTGGTGAACGAAGGTAATCCTGTAACTGCTTCTCCTTCATTCTCCCTTTGCTGCTGGATTCGAGCTTTCTCTGGTGGGAGCTATGATTATAGAGAGAAGATTAGAGGTGGATTTCTGAATGGTATTAAGTTAGATGATGCTATTGGTTTGTTCAGTGAAATGGTCAAGTCTCGTCCTTTGCCTTCCATATCGATTTCAATAAGTTGTTGAGTGCTATTGCAAAGATGAAGAAGTATGATGTTGTGATATCTCTGGGAGAGCAGATGCAAATTTGAGAATCGCAAATGATCTGTATACTTACAATATTTTGATAAACTGTTTCTGCCGCTCCTCTCAACTCCCTCTCGCTTTAGCTTCTTGGGAAGATGATGAAACTTGGTATGAGCCCAGCATTGTCACGTTTAACTCGCTTCTCAATGGTTTCTGTCACGGGAATAGGATCTCGAGGCTGTCTTCTGCTTGATCAAATGGTGGATTGGGATATAAACCTAACCGTCACATTTACAACTCTAATCCATGGACTTTTTCTCCACAACAAAGTCTGAAGCGGTGGCTTTAGTTGAACGGATGGTTGCTGAAAGGATGTCAACCAGATTTGCTTACTTATGGTGCGTTGGTAAATGGAGTATGTAAGAGAGGTGACACTGATTGGCTTTAAAGCTTCTTAAGAAGATGGAAGAGAAAATAGAGCCAATGTTGTGATCTACACACAGTCATTGATGGTCTTTGCAAATACAGCATCCGGATGATGCTCTCAACCTATTAATGAAATGGAGAAGAAAGGTATTAGACCGAATGTTGTTACCTACAACTCCCTCATAAGCTGCCTTTGTAATTACGGAAGATGGGAAGATGCTGCTGGATTACTGAGTGATATGATTGAGAAGAAAATCAACCCGATGTTGTTACGTTCAATGCATTGATCGATGGGTTTGTGAAAGAGGGGAAGCTTTTGGAAGCTGAAAATTGTACGAGGAGATGATCAAAAGGTCTATAGCTCCTGATATTTCACTTATAATTCACTGATCAATGGGTTTTGCATGCAGAGTCGCCTAGATGAGGCCAAGCAGATGTTTGATTTGATGGTTAGCAAAGGTTGTCTCCCAACGTAGTGACATAATACTCTTGATAAATGGATTTTGCAAGTCTAAGAGGGTAGAGGATGGCATGGAACTGTTTCGTGATATGTCTCAAAGAGGATTGGTTGGCGAACACAGTCACTTACAACACTCTTATCCAAGGGTTTTTCCAAGCTGGAGATTGTGAGATGCCCAACAAGTTTTCAAACAGATGGTTTCTTGGTGTGCCTCCTGATATTTGGACATACAACATTTTGTTAGATGGGCTCTGTAAAAACGGGAAGCTAGAGAAAGCATTGGTCATATTCCAGGATATGCAAAAGAGTGAAATGGAACTGATATTTCACTTATAATATTATCATTGAAGGGTTGTGCAAGGCTGGGAAGGTGGAAGATGCGTGGAAGTTATTTGTAGCCTCAGTCAAAGGAGTGAAGCCTGATGTTGTAACATACACTACAATGATCTCGGGATTCTGTAGAAAGGTTTAAAGGAGGAAGCAAGTGCCTTGTTCAGGAAAATGAAAGAAGACGGTCCTCTCCCAAATAGCGGTGCTTACAATACGCTAATCCGGGCATATCTTAGAGATGGTGACAAAGCCGCATCAGCAGAACTCATCAACGAAATGAAGAGCTGCGGGTTTTGCTGCAGATGCTTCCACCTTTGGCTTGGTCACTCAAATGTTGTCTGATGGGAGATTGAACAAAAGCTTCCTCGATATGCTTTCTTGAACCAGTTTCATCATCCTTGAGTAACCCTTTTCCCTTCAAACGTCTGTGAGGTATATCTCCCTTTTCTACATATGTTGATAGATATGTGTATGAGCTTCATGCTGATGACTGATACTGTGCTTTGTGTAATTTCATTGTTAGGTTGACACAAGATCAGTGGTGAGCATCAGGAGAAGATCTCAGACTTAAGTTTTGCTTGATTATGGTTAGTTTGACTGGACTATTGTAGACAAATTTCTAGTCTGCTAGGTTTAAATAATCAACTCTGTTTGGTTTTTCATACTCGATTCAAACTAGTCTCAAAGAATAACATACAAATTCTTCTTCTGCGATTCAAACTAGTCTAGAAGATTGGAATTTAGAGAAGAAAGTTAGTGTTTTTATTCGATTTTTGGTAACTTCTGCAGAAAGCTTGGTCACAACATCTCACTCACCATTGTTTCTCTCTGTCTTTCTTGCTGTCATTGGTTTTAGTTTCATGTAAACGTTTTTCTTCGTTTAGCAAAATTGAAAGAACGAAAAATAGAGCTTCTTTTGGTTTTGAAATCTCAGGTCTTTTGTTTTGTGTTTTTCTTGCAGGCAAGTTTCTCCAAGCAACTTCGTCTACCTTTTCTTGAAGAAGCTAGAGGCTATGATAAGGTTTGCTTGC
The DNA here is from genome assembly GCA_902728155.2 of Microthlaspi erraticum. NCBI lineage: Eukaryota > Viridiplantae > Streptophyta > Magnoliopsida > Brassicales > Brassicaceae > Microthlaspi > Microthlaspi erraticum. The sequence goes on along the minus strand of CACVBM020001394.1, from coordinate 61,367 downwards.
TTTACCCTGTATTTGGTACGTTTGAATAATGATTTAGTGGTCATGTAGCTTAGAAGCAAGGCATTTCGATTTTGAGGTTAAAACAATTCTTTTTCGTTGTAGTTTGTGATTCATGTCTTTGTTTCCAGTATACACTTGTTCTCGAGTACTTACAATTTTCCGGTTTATGTAGTAAGGAGGAACTACAAAAGGCAGAGGCAATGTTGGTGGATCTGCAGATGAGTGAGGTATGTCTTTTTCTTTTACTCAGGTAAGATATGCCTCCATATTCAGTATTTGTCCTAAAACTTTTTACCAATTGATTAGTGTTTTAACTTTAAACAATTAACCATATACAGTATGTAGTTGGAGACTAACTGATGCTCTTCAACGCTTGTGTCAGATAAATCCAGATACGTGTGCACCATGACTCATGTAGTCTCCAGAGCTGTGAGTCACACAATCCAGGTTTCTAATTTCTTCACCAAAGATACATGTCCAATCTTATCCTTCACTCTTGCTTATGCTTCTATATTTCTTTCACCGAAAAACATAAATATTTGGATCAGGATTGAGGATTTGACTTTCCAGTGATCTAAAGGTATGCGCTGAGGTACTTAAGATAATACACATGTAGCTTAGTGTTATACAAGATATTTGTAAATGACAATACCCATTTTAATTGTGATGCAATCAAACAGCCTGCATATTGAAGGGAGTTGTAAATTCTCTAAATCAGTTGTTCCTCCAATGATGAGGACTCGAAAATGTTTGATTACCATTATCTTCAACAGATTTTGCTTACCTCCGAGTTACTACCACACAATTTTAGCATGATCGAGAGAAAAGATTGTTGGGATTGAGCTGATGCTCCAATTCGACAAGGTAGCAGCTCTGCTGCCATTTTTATTTATCACATATATATTTAGATATTATAGATTTATCCACATATATTATATTTCTCTGGTAATTTTAAAGTACAATAACGAGATATTGCAGGACTAAATGGATCAAAGCCGCTTGAAGAAGATTGGACAGATGCAAGAACTCTGATAGCGGCATTAAGAAGTGGTGAATCATGTTTATTCACCCAAGCAGTTGGATTCATATGGTCCACAGGTAGAAAACCAAAAAAGCCATGGACCATTTTTTCTTTAAAGTAGTAATCTGAAGATGTTAAATGTATTTAGATTCACTCCTGTTAGGTAATGATGGTTCATATGAGACCTCAAGGAGTAGACTCGACAGTGGGTGAAATGATTGGGAATTTTTCAGAACCAGCAACATGTGACGGCTTCTTCTTTTTTTTTATCAGAAACAATGTTTTGCATTGGTTTTTACATTTTTTTTTTTGTAATTGTGTTACCATTTAACTATTATAATTTAGCAATTATATGACGTTTCATCAATAACATTTGTTTCATACTGGTACTTCTAAGCTTCAACGATTTATTTTATTGTAATAAATTGAATGCATGATAAGCATGAAGATGAGGGAAGACTTATTTAAGGTTAAGCTTGAGCCAAGAAGATTTGAAAATGTCTTAAGGGTCCATCTCTGTCTAGCCAAAATGAAAGATAAACAAATTAACAAGTTCACTTGCTACGCTATGTGGGATTACTATCGTACCTACAACTAGGAATAGTGATGTGTTTTACACGTGGTCATGGACGTGAACCTAAAGAAAGTTATGCATTAACTAAAATGACTAAAGTAAAAGCATATACATGACCATTAATAATATAACTGAAGGCTATTGTAAAAGTGATAAGAAAGAGAGAAAGGCTAAGCAAAAAGAAACAAAACCGGATGCAAGAGATTCACGTGGAGTTTTTTTTCTTCAAAGTTACAAAGCCAATGATGTAGATGAAGCTAATGAAAGAGAAAATGCGGATTAACTACAAATGTTTAGAGTTTCTCTTGGCGGTTGCAGAGTTATGCTTTGAAGTAAGAACAAACCCTTTTTTTTATTCAGTACTAGAACTATAAATGCAATAATTCTCTACTAGAGGACCTATACTAGAGGTTATTGGATGTTAGTAGTTTTACTTTTTAACAATTTTGAGTTTTGTCTTATGAATATTTTAAAACATGTAAACAATTTATATGCTCAAATACAAAATTTGATAATTACTATAAGCAAATAAAAAATTTATAAAAAAGAATCCGGGCGTAGCCCGAGATATCCCTAGTATATATATTTAAACATTTATTTTCTCTCCATTTAGTTTAAGATAAATTTAATATTTTTCATTAAAAATTAGATGATTGTCCGCGCCTAATGCAAGCTATATAGTGTATTTAGTGAATTAATGAGAAGTTTGAAATTAAGGGGCCTAATTTTGTTTATTAAAAATAGATTAAAAAATTGAACAAAAATTTATTAAGGGACCTAATTTTTTCTTTTTTTTTGCCGGGGGTCTGAAATAAACTTGAGTCGGCCTGATAGTTGCGAGCGCCATACCGGAAGTGCCAACGAGGACCACCATACGTATAGGTGATGCTTACTATGAAGTACATCAATATGTACGATGTGACCATCCCCGCCGAGACAGCACCGACATCGGTGAAAGAAGTCATTGTTAGTAACACGTAGGTAAAAAGACTGACCGCAAATGGGTTTGTGATGTAGTACAAACAATCTTCTCCGAACGTTTCAAGAAAAAAAAAAATAAGAACATAAACAAGCATTTTTTTAATGATTTTCAATTATCTTGAATCGGTCTAGCTAGACAGGAAAAAAAAAACAGAATCTGAATGAAAGATATAATCAACAAAAATTCCGCAAGAGATTAGGAACATAAACAGTAATAAAGTCGGAAGAGGTGGCGAAGATGTCACCTTTATGTTGTGATTGCTGGAGATTTGATAACAAAGAAAATTACCCCTTTCTTTTACAGCATGAAGAAAATTACCGAGGGCATATATATTTAGGTGTTTGTTTAAACTTCAAATAAGTTGATACCCATGCATCACAATCTAAATCTGTATATCAATACTAAAAATCAAATTTAATAATATTATTACTTTGACAAAAAATAGGAAATTATAGGTAAAACATATGCAAATCATGAGCAAAACATATGCGAAGTGGAGGTGGACTCTGCATTGGTTGTTGGTTTCGTGAAGACAGGGATCTGTGACACTCATCCACTGTCGTTCCTGGAGCATCTGTGCCATGGCTTTTTATCAAAAGACTGGGAAGTCCGAATCACTCATACGTATAGGGAGGCTAATCATCTAGCAGATGGATTGGCAAACTATGTTTTTTCTTTACCTTTAGGATTGCATTCATTTGATTCAGTCCCTCCGGGCTTAGTGTCTATCCTTTGTGATGACGAGCGTGGAGTCTCGAGGTCGCGGCAAGTCCATGTGTAAACTCTTTTTTCTTTAATAAAATTGGGAGCTAGCTCCCGGTGCTTCACCAAAAAAAAAAATGAGCAAAACATAATAAAACTGAAAATATTTTCCCTGTTGAGTTACAATCCTCCTAACTAGAGAAAAGTTTTTGTATACTGAGTTCAAATTCTCTTCTCTATATATATAAACTTCTCAAACTCAATATTATTTCCGGAATTCCTAAACATTTCTTTAGCTAAATGTTAACGCTACACAACAAAAAAAGTAAAACTCATAAACTTCTATATTTTTTACTTTGACCTTATCTATTTACTCTGCATGAAGCTCATACATATCGGAGGTTTCACTCCGGCCAAAGCAAGAAGCGATGACGGCAAAATCCAAAGACCATCTCCACATATCAAACCGGAAGCAACCGCCGGTACCATTAAACCGGCTTTAACCCTATCCCTCATATTCCACACAAACACAACCAAACTCCCAACACACATATCAATGGCGAAATACCCTCCGACAAGAAACGGAACCGCCATAGCCATCGGCAACGGGACCCACTTCCCGATCTTCTCCGGCGACATATCCCTAACGAGATTCGCCGCCACCGCAAAAGCGAAAAACCCGTAGCAAAGCTGAAGACAATGCTGAGGCAAAGCAGAGAAACCTTCAACACCAAGAATCGCCATGTTTCTGTAAATCAAACCGTAAGGAGCTTTATACTCTCCGTTAGGGTTTCCGACGTCGAAAGCTTTGTAAAACAGAAAGAAAGTGAGAGGAGCCACGACGCAGCCGATCGCTGTCCCGATTGCTTGGCTCACAAGCATCGACCTAGGCGAGGTCAGAGTCATGTGTCCAGTCTTGAAATCGTGCATTAGGTCAGAAGATATCGAGACGATCGATTTTATCAATCCGCAACCGACCAGTCCAGCGACCACACCGTTCTCTTTCCCGGCCATAGCGGCTAAGATGAAGAGAGCGACTTTACCGTAGTTATAAGCCATGTTCATGTCCGTGAGCCCTGCTCCATAGGCATTGCTGAAACTTAGCGACGGAGCTAACATGTAAGCAACGACGATGAAGTACCATTTGAGCTCAGGGAACATGAGAGGGATCGCGATGATGGAGACAACAGAGAAAGCTGCGTATCCAACTGCTGCAACCCACAAAGGAATGCTGTCTCTTACAAAGATCTCATCTCTTTTAAGATCCGCAATAGATCTCTTATCGTTCTCGGAATCTGCAGTAACGTCTCTAACATCAGATATAAAAGTCTTTAAACTATGGTAACGAGTTTAATAGCTTAGACTTACTTGATTTGCCAGAGTGGTGATTCTTTAGCTTGTTGTACATGTTTCTTGCTGTGATTAGGAGGATCTTGATGAAATGGTAAAGACCGTCTCCGAGGATCAATGAGATTGATATGAACACCTGTAAGAATGATGAACAAACAAACCGAATCACTAAATTATGCTAAAGATCTGGAGCGAGTTTATTATTAGTCTTTTGATGAACCTTGTAGCCATTGAGACTCTTCATGCTGCCTGGAGGAAGACTTGAAGGGTACCAATCTCCGCTAAGACCTTTGATGAGAGGCCACATGATTCCCCAAGAAGTAATCGCGCCGAAAAGCAAAGATAAGTTAACAATGTAGGAACAGATCATTCCTGCTCCAATATATGTCATGCTAAAGTCGAAGTAGAATCTTGTAAAAACAAATTCAAGATTTCATCAAGATTCTGTTTTTTAGTCAGTTAAGATATGTACTAAGAGTAGTAGTTCTCACGAGTTACTGTAAGCTTCTAAACCGAATGTTGGAAACTGAATGAATCCACAGGTTGAGCCACCAGAGAAGAACCATTGAAAGAAAGCCCAAATGAAGCTAAAGGAGAAGTACTTCAGAAACCCATATACTTGTTTCCTGTATAGCAACAGAGCAAACAAACAGTTTTGTAACTTTTGTTCAAATCAAGAACTTGAGAAGCAGAGAGAAAGAGAATGCAAGAAAAAATCAAGATCATTACTTAGCCATTTTATTGCCTTTAGGAGTGTGGAAGCCATTGATTAAAACCGCAGTAGCTGTTCCACTAGGATATGTCAGCTTGTAGTCTATGATCATTATCTGGTCCCCAAACAAAACCCATAATGAAAAGCTTAGTAATCTTGACCCAAACAAGATTGTGACTAACTTCAATGAAGCAAGAAGCTTTAAAGTCTCTACCTTTCTTAGAGGAACCAAAGCCAAAAGACCAACAAAGCATGTAAAGAACAAGAAAGCGGTCATCCAACCAATTCCGGGCTCCTTCGTGCTTCCAGGACTATTCCCTTCCGTATGATCTCCTGACTGTTCATAAGTTTTCTTGTTCAAAGCAAGAAGGTACGAACCAAACCCACCTGCCAAATTGCAAATCACATCAACCCAAAAGTTCCAACAATCTAATCCTAACCAAAACATGAAACTAAATTACCTCCAACTGCAATGCTGTAACATGCAACAGCACATGTTTGGACCACAGTGTTTTCTTGTTTAGTGAAGGGTTTGGTCACAATCCCAGCTTTGGTGAGTAGTTTGGTCCAGCTTCTAAGGAACACAAAGGCTAAAAGTGCTGCAGAGACGTTTAGGTTGGGAACCAAACCGGTGGTTAGGTTTAGCTTCATCACAATCACACTGTAGATTACACCAATGATCAAGCTTGCAACGATTCCTCTGCAAGTGATTTGACTCTTCCATGGAGGAATTGACCTGAACTCATCTGCTTCGTTTTGCGTTTCCTCCAAGTCATCTCTTTCTTCTCTCTCTATCTCACTTCTTGCCTCTCTCTCCAACACCATCGAGCTCCTCATGTTATTTCTTCCCAGAAAGAAATAAAACAGAGTTTCTTCTTCTTCTTCTTTTGTTTTTTGCAGTTCTTGAGAAAAACAAAAACCCAAAAAACAGATTCTTTATTTAAAAATATTTTAAAAACTTTACTTTCCAGGAAACTGACGAGAGAGAGAGAAAAAGGCTACCTCTTTTGGATCAATCCGATTCTGGGAATTTTTAAATAGAGTTTATAAATGTTCTTGCTTTCCACGCCCAAATCATCTGAAGCAGAAACAGTCACTTAGCCACACAAACTAAAAAAGGCAAAGCTATAAATTAATTTTAGTGTAATTGCATAATTTGTAAAGTTAAACCATAAGAATCAAATCAAATGACGTGAATGATCTCTTTTGCTCAGAGATCTTTTTAAAAAGATTAAAAAACAGACTCAGTGACTTTGGTTTATACTCAAGAATCTGCCATTAATCTAAAACAGTAACAAGATGAATTAGTTGACTTCCGAAATTAAAACAGAACAATCTGTAAACCAAAAAACCAATCGAATTTGTGTTCTTGTCGGTGAAAGGAAAGAAAAACAAACACGATTTTAGTGATGAAACAAGATTACATGAGGACCACACTCCCATTTCCCCAAAAAAGATAAAAGAAGAGCAGACTCAAACATTAAATGCTTACTCACACGAAACGAAGAGCAAAGAATTAGCCACAAATGGTAGTAGATTTTAGCCCAAGAATTTGATGAGTGTTTTAGACGTTATATAGAAGAAGTTGAGATGAAGAAGAAAGCTCACAAATCAAGAAGAATTAATAAAGGAGCATTGGGTTCTTATGTACCGCACGTTGACATCAGTACTACACAAGAGAGAAAAAGGATAAATAAAGGGATTTTGGGGGTTTATGTAGTACAATAATCATTAAGGGACACTAAACTTTTTGAAAGTTACATCATCAATAAAGAAAAAAAAAACGGAAGGTAATTAATTAAACCATACAACCTTGAAATAAGTCATTAAGAAAATTATATTATTTTAAGGATACGTTAAATGTTAAGCCAGACAACCTTGATATAAGTCATTAAGAAAATTATATTATTTTAAGGTATGTTAAATGTCTCTTGTAAAATTCAAACTCTAAAAAGTTTTGTCCAACGCGTGACTATTCAACCATTGGATTGGTATTGTGTGTGTGAAAGGAAAACTGTCATCAATCTCATATTTTTCAAAAATTAGGACTTTAGCTTACAAAATCAACTAAAATAGTTAGATTATTATATATTATTTCAAAATTGAAATGCATTTTAAGAAACTTAGATTTTCTTCGATATAAGTACTGTAGTCTTTTCTAAAGATTTTAATTATTTTATGATTATATAATATAAGCAAATTTCAATTTTTTTCATTATTTAAAAGGTAGAACTAGTTACAGATTAAAGTACCTAATGTCTTTTAAAAATTATAACATATGATCACATTTTTTAAAGTACAGGTTTAACTCGATGAAACTAATGGTGTTCATGTGAAACTGAACTGACAAGTTGAAATTACTTTTATTCTTCACTTGACTAATAAAGCTGCATTTATTTGTCTAAACCGAGATGACTGGTTCATTTGGCTTCATTAATCAACAAGATGGTGACATTGTGTTGACATCTAAGGACAACCTTCTGTCTTAATTAAAATTTTATATTGCTATCACATGATTACTATTCTTTTCTCGAAGAATTTAAAACACAATTCTCCATAATAATTATTGTCTCCTGTTTTGTTCCCTTCCTTGGTCAAGCAAGAAACTGGTAAATGTCAACTGGATAGCACGTGATCACAAACACACCAAATCGAAAAGAAAATGGGAAGTTGAATAATTATACAACTATTTAGACTTTTTTGATTATTTTCGTCTACCAGTCAAATTCATAAGTAGAACTGCACTATATTCGGACGTCTCTACAAAAAAAGGGAAACAAGACTTGTTTTCGATTGAATTGATAAAGATCGTTCCCTACTGATTCAATTCGTCATGACATTTTTAAGTTCAATGCCTTGGTTTATTAAAGTAAGATAAGTAACGTAACAGCCAACAGGTGTTGGTAAATTGTAATAACGTCCAAAGTATATATAATAGCTTTATGTAAAGTTGACCAGAGTTGGGTAGTTAATGCACAGCTGTTCATTATTATGTTTAGACTATATAATGTTAAATGGTGGTATTGACATTTTCATGTATGGTGCTCTATATAGGCAGTAGCGATGGTTGGAATAGTTCTTTCATTAGCTTGTGCTGAAGTGAACGTGTTATAGTTTTTGTTGTAAAATAATACAATAGATATTTATTTCCCCATAATCCATGCATAATTTATTTTTAATCGTGCTTCATCAAACTAAACAATATGTAGCATTAACATTTAGATCTATAAAAAGGATACGTATAGAACAAGTGGGGGCAATACTAATAGTCATGGTCCTACCAATAAAGAGGAATTACATCCGCTTAGTTCTAAAATATAAGGGATGTGGATAACCATGAATATTAGATTTGTGAGTCCATATTAGATGTGCAAGCTTCAAGTATAATTCACATTTTTGTCATTAAGAAAGTGACACCAAAAATAGTCATCAAATTTGATCTAATCCACACTTAAAGACTATTAAGACATTACGCAATTAACAAAAGAAAAGTGTTAGACAATAAGTCTTGGACCTCCGTATGCATGTATTTTGGATCGAACCTTATTGCGTGTCATTGTCATGGTAGACTAAGGAGATAAGATATTACGGGAAGGAGAAGAAAAAGAGAATAATACAACTCTCTTTTGTCCGAACTTTTCTTGTCTATACATCTATTTGTTTAAAGTGTATTAATTTACGTATCTCACGTACTTTTCTTTTGGGACAAACGTTAATTATATGCACCATGCTTTTGATAAGGAAATTTGAGTTTGGTGAATACACCATGTTATGATGATCAAGAAAATTTAAAGAGAACTATTAAAGCGGTTGGCGAAAATATTTAAAAGGTCGACTAGAGATGTTAAAAAAAAAAAAAAAAAAAAAGGTCGATGTATTCGAAGTGATTGAATTGTTTGACACTCCGGCATATTTCACATTGTTATTGTGATTTCCTTAACTATTTGAATAGTATGAGTGACATCTTGTTACAAACGTTGAAAAAGACATGAATCATTAAGATGTAAATGGATCAGAACATGTAATTTAGTGCTTTCTGTTACTTCTCTCACTATATCATCACTAGGATTCAAACCGGAATAATGTATATAAAAAAACAAAAAAAATGGAGAAGGAGATGAGTTATTTGGTTGCTTTTCTCAATTTGACCCTGCCTATCTTCGTAGTAGCTAGACTAAGATAGAACACTTTCTAATGATTGAAAATATGATCTTCCCCAGTTTTAGTTATTGTTTGATCATTTGATTCCTTTTAAGTCTACCCAATTTTTGTGTTTGGGATGTTGGACGTCCACATATATATTATGCTCACTTTATGCCAAACGATACGCACCAAGCAAAGAGGATTTACATACAATAGCACTTTCAGTTGATAAAATTAATGTCAACACCGTTACATTCAAATGCATGTTTGGTGTCAAGTTGCATAGCTCAAGAGATTCCATTGCCAAACTAAAAAAGTTGTAACATGTTATGAAATTAGGTCCAAAAACGTCACCTAAAATCATCAATCTATCCACTCATCCGTTGCTTTCCATTCACACATGACAATCGCATTTCTCAAACATCATAGTCGTCTTTATCGTCAACAATCTTAGCATTCTAGTGGATAGTAATGCATCCGCCGTTACGTGTTTGGTTTTGGGACAAAAGCATAAAGAACCGAATATCAAGTAAGAAAGTGACAAATGAATGGAAGACTGAGAAACTTTTGTGCTCTTTTGTTTGTCCAAGTTGTAGCGATTGAAGCAACAAAATAAACGATATAAAACTGCATGAAACATAGGTTTGGTGTATAACAAGTACTGTAAAACGAATGAAATGAAAGTTGAAATGATGATCATATCAGAATAATATTGACCACTTATATATGTTTATGAAACGCATGCAAAAAGCTACTTTTTTCCTAAGTTTTTTTTTATAAAACTTTTTTTCCTTCTTGCAATGATTAAACTACGGTCGATGCGGTTGGCCACAAGTCCACAACGCAGTGTTATGAAGTCAGTGTTGTATTATTCACAAATCATACTCCAATTTGTGTGCTGATCTCATGTGGTCTTTTAGATTTGCGTTCGTCTAACGCTCCCTCTCTTGGAAAGCCACGTGCACTAGATTCCCAACACCGAATCATTCTGAATTTTCTTTCATCATTGGTCGTGCTTTAGTTTAATTTTGATACTAGATCTTAACCCGTGCTTGGAAGCATGGGATGTTGTGATTTTTATAATTATATATGTATATATGTTTGTGATATATAAGGATGAATTAGTGTTTTTTTGATTATTTTAAGAAGCACGGAAAGTTTTAATTTTTGTAAAATGTTTATAATATATGATGAGAAATTAGTGTTATTTTTATGATGTAAGTATCTAATCTTATAATTTACAACCCCCTATCCATAAGATGAGCGAAAACAATAAAACCGATACATGATGACCGAACAGTATATCATTTACATGTGTCGATTTGCACGATGGTGTCCGGATTTGTTTGGTAAGTTATAAAATAGATAAAATTTCACATATAACATTCTATTTGTTTATGTTTTCATTTTTTGGAAAAGTAAATTTATATGGACATTATATAAATTGTTACAAATTCCACCACTAAATTTCTCTGTATTTTAATTTGGCACAGGGTCCAAATTTGGATTGGGCCGGGCCTCAATCTACCAATCAATTTTTTTTAACAATTTTAATATGTTTTATTCCTATATTTTTTTTGAAAATCAATTTCCTTCGGTTTTGGTTAACCGAGAATTAAGTTGTACCAGGATCTATTTAGTCGGTTTAATAATTGTCCGTTTCCTTGAAACACCGTCGTTTCCACTGTCTCGGATTTTTGCTTCCGATCTTCGTCTTCACCATCTTCATCCAAAAGTTAATCACTTCGTTCTGAGCTCGTTTTCCCATTTGTTTGTAACTCTTGTTCTTGGATTCTCCTCCGCTCTTCTCATATGCCTCCAGAATTAAGTTGTACCAGGATCTATTCAGTCGGTTTAATAATTGTCCGTTTCCTTGAAACACCGTCGTTTCCTCTATCTCGGATTTTTGCTTCCGATCTTCGTCTTCACCGTCTTCATCCAAAAGTTAATCACTTCGTTCTGAGCTCGTTTTCCCATTTGTTTGTAACTCTTGTTCTTGGATTCTCCTCCGCTCTTCTCATATGCCTCCAGAATAGTCGGTCTCTACTCGCGGCATCGCACTCCATTCGATCTGTAGCTCAGGTAAATCCCTAAACTGAAGAGATTTCCTTTGCGTACCTGATAGTAGCATTTAGTCTTCGTTGCGAATTCAGATTATCCAAACTCGTTGCTATGATTATAACGATATTGAAAGGAGCACAAATTATTCACTCTTCCTAATGATAGTGGCAATAGTTATCTATACTATTAAACTCGAAAAATCATAACTTGTCTTTACTATGGAGAAATAATGTCTATGAGTTAATTGATTAAAGATTTCTTAATCACAATTATTGTTTGTATGTCTGAGGGTCGTTTCCCGTGATCATCGGCGAAGAGGATTGAGCACGGAAACATAAGTCTTCAATTCTGACAAAAACATGAATTCAAAACAGACAGAGGTAACTATTCTCCTCTTCTCATAGCTTACTCGAATATATGATTTCACAGTTTGTTTATACATGTAGCTGTCAATTATTTGTGAAATGAATTATTTGTGTTGATATTGATATAGCCTATGAACAGATGAAATCAACCGCCACAAAATCAAAAAATAGTTGATTGTAAAACATTAAACGAAGGTTTTATACATTGTTGTATTAAATGAGTTGCATAAAGAAAAGTAAACACAGTGCATTCAGTTTAAACATGTTCGGAATATTTTGTAGAGAATAAAGATGGACATCACTTTTTATTCTCGCTTTTACAACCGTTGAAGTAATCAAATTCCATTTCTTCATCTTCTTCTTCTTCACTGTCTGGATCAGAAGAGCACCTACATGAAAGAAATTAGATTTTGTAAGCTATAATATGGAAAATAATTGGTCATAGCAACTCAAATGTATAGGTAATGTCATAGTTAGAATACTTACATTATTTCCGTGAAATAATCAATCTCAGCTAAACCAATAGGATTGAATTAAAATGTAGAGATTCCTTCTTCACTTTGGACATGAACAGGATCTAGACATATACAACATAACATAACATCACAACATCACTATAATTATCCAAAATTTATATCCAGAATTTGTATTAGACAAAAATTTCTATATACTAACCATCTATACCAAAAATCCGCCAATCAGTTAAGAAGCATACTATGCTCTCCGTTTTACCATAGTAAAGCCAAAATCGTAGAAATTTAGCTCCTAAGGCCCCCTTTGCACGACAAATTATTCGAGCACCACTAAAGAAACGGACAATTATTCAAATATATAGAATTACAATTCAGAAACTGTATATATGTTAAGAGATTCAAGGGTATTAAATATATACGTACTCGTTATCCTGGAGGGTGAAATCTATCGAGTTAGTGATTTTTGGATCATCGTTTAGTGCGTTCCTAGGAATGGAGTCATCTTCAGTGAGCTTGGTGATGTTCACTTCAAATATAAAACCTAGAAAATCTACATAAAGAACACATAAATAACGTTAATATATGAAAGCCACATTTCTTATAGGGATCCTTGAATAGGGAGAATAAAATGAGAAGTAAGAAAAAGTAACCTCTGGTAAAAGAAATTTTCAACATTAGAACTGTCGCCCAAGACATATTCATAAGGCAGAATATCAAGGGGAATAAAAACATCTGTATCCGCTGCAGGTGTGACTTCGGTGTTGGACGTTAGAGCAATCTTCTTTCTTGCTTCCGTCAAACGGAACTCTGTTTCAACCATAATAACTGAAAATCCGGTTAGAATCTTCCATTCCCCTTCATGAAGACATCTCTTAAACCTATTCATCTGATTTCCTTTTCAACGAATGCATGCATCTTTGTGCCCTATTAGAGTTGAAAATTTCCATTAGTACAATGCTTTTGTGCCAAGTTAAACTTATGTATCAGATTATTTGTTAGATTGAAAAAAACCTGATCGTCAACAAAAAGAAAACTTAGACCTTCACCCAGATCTGCCTCCAACGTATCCCACATCTTTGAAACTCTAACCAAAACAATCGAATCATGTTTGTTAGTTGAGACGTCGGCAAGTTTCGTGAAGTTTGCCATTGGAGTTGTGTTTCGAGATTTAGAGTACTTAGTTTTCTTCTCTTAAATTCTACTTCGGAGAAGAATATGCGTATATAAGGAATAAAATCAGGGTAAGAATACATCCAATCGGTGCGATATTAAACGACGCATGGTGATGCTTTTTTCCTTTTCTTTTTATGTTTTTTTTGGTAACTATGATTGTAACTATGGCTATTTCCATAAATGTTTTAGGAACAAATCCCGGATTTGACGTTACAGTTAATATAATCCTAATTGCATATTTTAAATGGTTATTTTCTACTATATACACTATGGTTAGTTACGAAACAAACATTCCAATATTATCGGTTAATCTGACCAGAGAGTTTATATTTCAGTTACTTCATTAGAAATGAGGCTGATTACAAAATATATATGGAATAGTGTATATTTCGTTGGAGGTTTTGTATTTGTGAATATTCTTTTAACTACTAAGGCACGGGAAAATCTTGAATAAGTAGACAGAAGTTTAAATATTAAATAGAGATGCGACTAAAACATGGTAAGTAGATAGTTCATAAAAACATCTCAAGCACACATAAACTGAAACAATATTAAGTTGAAAAACAACTGAAGCAACACAAATTTCGATATAAAAGATGATATAGTAGAATTTCATGGAGATAAAACAACCACCTCCTCAACGGAACCATCACTGTCATGGAAACTGTTTGAAATTGGGTCAAAAACATTTGTATTAGTCATCATGAATGTTTTTTAAAGCAAATGTTTGTAAGGATTAAATAATAGATATCTAACTTACTATTCAGCGCTGAAGTCAAGAACATCCTGATAGTTAGCATTGAACTGAAATCTAGAAATTCCTCCAGCGTCCTTAATCTTCAGCTCTCCGGTTCCTATGATTTCTTTCAATTAGTTGTTGGATTTAGGTAATAGATACACTCGTAAAATAATTCATTAGACTAAAGTTTCATACTTTGTTCTTGGTAAACCATCCAGTCACTCATTGTAATGAATGTTTCTGTTGAACCATGCTTCCACCATTTATCATGTATTTGAACAGCCAAGACTCCATAAGCTTTGCATTCCATTGTTACTCCACTATGGTCCCAATCATAAAAATGTCGATTAGATTAGTCAGATATAAAGAAAAAGACATAACAGGTTGAAATTTTTAAATGCGAGCAAACATAGCTTGCTTAACTTACTCTAAGCCCTTTATGGTGAACATAACTCTGGATGTCTTCTTGTTATTATCTAGTGTAAAGTTCTGGTCTTTGACAACTTTAAGCTCATCAACTCCATCCAGATAGCCTATAAGGTCTAAGGGTTTTGGATAGAGTTGTTAAACTTTTATTATTAATTCCACAAACAGAGTACAAATATAAGGAGATCATAATAGTTGACTTACCAAGAGGATGATGAGAGTTGTACACCCAATTCTTTATGTCTGTGTAGTCCTTGAAATTCATATAGTGCTCTTGATGAATACCACTTGCTGCATGCAGGTCTGTATTGTCGGTGAAGACGATTGTATGTTGATTCTCGGAGAAAAGTTCCTCAGGTGGTGTTAGCTCGACGACGAATCCGGAGATTAGTTTCCAGTGGCCCTCGTGCACATTCATGTCGAAATGGTCATATAGGCCATCCTCGTCACTAACTTTAGCAGGTATTTTTCCATCCTTCCATTTTTCAAACACAGAGAAAAGACTCTGTTAGCTTTCAGTTACTAAATTAATCGTGCTAATAACTTTATCTATACTATTGTTATGAGATGACTCATGATCGAGAAACTTACATGTTCATCAACTAACTGAAAACGCAATATTTCTCCACCACCATCTATCATCTCGGTCCATTTCTTCAAGACCTTCACTCTTATGATCCAATCGTCCCTCTGAGGAGATAGCTCCACAACCCTTGAAATATTTGCCATATCTAGTCGTTTTGTATACGCTGCTTGTGTTGAATAGGTTAAATTGTGTTTCTTGTATTTATAGGCACAACATCGTCCCGTAGTATATTTATTTTCCTTTTATTACACCTTGTTTTATTTGGAATCTATATATTTTTATAAATAAATTGACATTGATTGATTTTTGCAGATTTGTCTTCTCAATGGAAAAAGGAAAAGCTGAGACTCTGATACAGATATCTTCACACGCAAAGGTATGTCAACTTACACTTTTCTTGAAATTTGAGGCATTTACTGAACACTATCTAATCTCATTACAAACTGGAAATGATATGTGCACATCAAAACCCTAGTAAACTGAATTCGACTTGATGGATACAATTAAAATAGATGAAACGGGCCTGTTTTATAGTGAGTCCACTAAGGCAAAATGCCAAATTTGTGATATATTCCCTAATTCATCGTAATATAATTTTACTTAGCAGAGATTTACTTTTCTTGTTGGATCCATCTAATTGAGAGTAAGACTCGTATTGCTAGGCCCATAATACTACAATAGTACATTTCATTAACACAACTTATATCTTATTTTGCAATTACCAAATTTTATGATATCAATGAACTTATTAAAACTAACCATATTTTTAGCTCGTAGTAAGATTGAATATGATCCGTGAATTAAATTATTGTGGAACCAATAGGTTACCATATGACTCATTGTAAATAATGAGTTCAACAATGTCTTAGTAATGGGATCCAAAAATCATATAGAAGTAGAATGATTAGAGGTTCTTGAAAACCTCTTTGAAAACAACATTGGTTGTTCTCCTCTGCGGCTTCCCTTCGCTGTCGACGATCAAGATCTTCAATCCCTTCTTGGAGGTTACCCTGGAGATTGCGACGTAAAGCTGTCCATGAGAGAAAACAGGCCTTGGCAAGAATATCCCAACCTGTGATAAAGACTGACCCTGGCTCTTGTTGATGGTTATTGCGAATGCAACAGCTAAAGGAAGTTGTCTTCTCCTCATCTTGAAAGGAAGTAGGGTGTCCGATGGAGTAATCAAAAGCCTAGGAATAATAACCTTCACACCGACCTTATCTCCTGTTATAACTTTAGCTTCAACCATAAAATCAGCTAATTGAGTTATCTGCAATCTCGTTCCGTTCATTAGACCTCCTATGGGATCAATATTTCTGAGCAACATAACTGGACAGCCAACCTTCAGTCGCAAAGCGTGATTAGGTAAACCAGCTACTCTTATGCTGTTTAGGAATTCCGTGCTTAGAGCCTCGTCGTTAATAGCGGCTGTGTCACAAGGATCTATTGTATCAGAGCTTAGATAGGTTCTCTCCTCCCCTGGAAAACGAAATTTAAAACGTTCTAATCATATACCTTAATTAGCAAGAAACTCAATTAAATTCCATATAGCACTGAATTAGCAAGCAACTCAATTTGTGACTTATCAAACTGAAAAAGAAGAGACTAACCATTCAGCTTATCGAGCATGTATTCATTGATCATGTTGACATCTTCGTTAGTGGGACAGAGAATAGCTCTGCCTTGGAAAAATAAGGGATCTGTATTGTCCTGTAGATCAGAAGCATCTCCATATATTTCTCTGCTTATGGCTTCGATAGGTTCCTCTGCATCAGTTATTAAAAACTCTTCCGGAATATCTATCTCAGCTTCTCCATCGTTAGGTTCTTCTATCTTACCATCCCCAACATCAAGAATCCATTTAGAAAAATTCTTTAGATCAGTTGCTTCTTCTGCGGTCAAGTTGTCAGATAGTAATCGCATATTTTTGGTTAGCTTGAGAACCTTGCAGTGCTTCCAGAGATAAGATGAGTTCAGAGCAGAGCATACAACCTCTGCTCTACCGGCTCCAGGAATCACAGGAAGAACCTGTCGAAAATCACCTCCAAAGACATAACCTTTCCACCAAAAGGTTTCCCATCTTCATTACCAACAATATCAGACAGTGAGCGATCCAAAGACTCAAAACAATGCTTATGCATCATCGGAGCTTCATCCCATATAATCAGAGAAGCTTCTTTCACCAGATTTGCGAGATCTCCACCTTTTTCCATGTTGCATGTTGATGTTTCATGAGGATTTATTGGTATTCCAAACCTGGAATGAGCCGTTCTCCCTCCCTGTAACAAAAGACTTGCTATACCGCTTGAAGCAACGTTGAGAACTATCTCTCCCCGACATCTTATTGCCGATGACAATATTTTCCATAGAAAAGTTTTTCCTGTTCCACCGAATCCAAATAGAAAAAACACACCTCCAGTTCTCTCTAAAACAGCACCAACAATCTCGTCATACACTTTCTTCTGCTCATCGGTTAGCTTTGGCAAATCTCTATCGTGATTCTCTTTCTGTTCTTTCTGATTGTAGCTTTTCTCGTCGACGATTAAAACATTTTCCTCTCTTGCAACAGTTCTTCGTGGCTTCGGCATAGTCTTAAAACGTGAGAAATCTCCACCGTTCCTTTTTAATATGTTTTCAATCTCTTGCAAACACAATTCTCTCCGGTCTTCATCACTCAAGATATATTCTGAAACATACATCACCATTAGAGCCTTTATGTAATATAGTTTTCAAAAATAAAAATGCGTTTATTATATACCTGGTCTATTAAGCTCGCGTCTTCTAATCATTTGTAAGTCATCTGAAAGAGCCTCCCAAGTATTTTTCCAAACCAGCTCTGGAGAAGTTAAACTGTCGAATTAAGCATGGTGACGAATAACTGCCGAAGTTGAGCTGCGGAAGTCGTGAAGCTTCTCCTGAGAATGTCATCAATGTACTCTTGGTCATCCTCTAACAAACCCCTGGCATAGCACGCATCCTTGTTGCTCGGATATAGCACTCCATTGTATGTCTTGATGTCGTCAAAACATGTGGGACCACGGACAACATTTAGCAACACTCGACAATAATAAGCATCTTCAATCTTCCTTGGGGCATAGTTGATTCTGCCAATTGCAAAACCTGTCTCCCTTTCTTTCCAACGTTTCTGGCTAGCAATATATACAAAGAAATTTGGAATCTGAACATAGGTTAGCGTTCTAGCAAACTCATTTTCCAAATTCAGCTGAAACCAAGCCAACATCATAGTCTTCTCGATCAGTTTTCGTGTAACAACCCTTTCCAGCTTGTCCTTCCCTTTGAAGATAACCAGCTGTTTCCCTTCTAAGTGAAAAGTGAGTTTAACCACAGACACAGATCTATGATGTATTTTAAACCCCAGTGTTCTCCATACAGCTTCTGTAGCACCTACAAACCTTCACAAAACGTTTCAAAACTTGATTTCAGAAAACGGTGTCTAACCTCAAAATTCATTCATAAATGTTATCAAAGGAAACAGAATATATTAAGATTTTGATGGAACATCTTACCGGCAATCAAAATAGTCTTTAATCTCGTTAACCTGCTCAACCTTCTCAGTGGACTCAGAACTATCTTCAGTCTGCTTAGCTCCATTAGTAGGTCTCCCATTTTTCTTTTTCTGCCGTGCTTCTTCACCAAGTGTGGCCTGCTCAGCTGACTCAACAACGACAGCAACACGATCTGATCCTTTGTTGATATACTTAAATAAGTACTTAATAGCAGCTGACTGGTTACACCATTCTACATTGATGTGAGCTTTGTAACGGATGGACAGAGCTCTGTTATATGGAATCACGTATCGGTTGTCACACTTGAAACCATTCTTCTCGATAAACACACCTGGCTGGTCCCGTCTCCTGTATATTGGGAAGCCATCTTTGCTTATCTTGGTTCTCTCTGCATGAGCTTTCGGGAATAGCTTTGAACATTTTCCATTTTCCATACATGGTGAGTTTATGTTCACATTACCGCAAGGACCGTGAATCATCATATCCTTCACAACTTCATATAGTTCTGGCTCCTCCACCTTATCTGGTATCTCTGCTGATATAATCTTATCGATATCATCCGTAGTTGGAAACTTGCACTTCTGATGCATAAACAGAAGAATGTGAGCATGTGGCAGTCCTCGTTTTTGAAATTCTATTGTATACATTGCTGCATTGTTAAAAGAAGTGATCGTGAATCATAGGAATAATAATTGTGCAGAAATCAAATGAAAACATACTTGTTAGTTTACTACTTATAATATGATGGATTGGTAAGAAACTTACACGCAACTGTTTGGCCTAGGAGTCCATTATCCGTCAAGTCTTCCATGAGTGACGCTAGTTTTATATGATACAGCCTGCAGATGAGTTCAGCTCTATCCGTAGGTTTCAGATTTGTACCATCAAGCTCTCGGGTTAGTTCTGGCCATTTAGGATTGCATGTAAATGTGATGAACAAATCCGGGAAACCATAATGTCTGCATATCGCCATCGCATCGAAATATAACTCCCTCATATACCTTGGTCCTCCAGTGAAAGACGCATGCAAGTAAAACTTATTACCTTGTTCCTCCATTTCAATGACACCTGCGTCTTCAGCTTGTTTGATTGAGTCATAACTGTCTGATCTCAAGCTTGTCTGGTTCATCCGCAGATAGGTAAGCCTGTTAGTCTCAATCATGGTGTAGGTATCGACCAAGTACTGCTGAAACAGCCTCCTCGAGTGTAAGAGATGGTTAGACTCTTTTGTTCTTTCAAATAGACGGAAAGCAAAAAACTGTCTAACAGAGATGTTTTCCTTCTTATTTTTTTTCCCGTAAACTGAATCTGCTTTCTTAATTCCAAGCCTGAAACCATCTTCTCCATAAACGAAACACGTAGGATATTGTAGTGGGATATACGACGGATGAATCTCGCTAATACGCCTCAGCTTTCCGGATTGTTTTTGTAGGATTATATCACGGTTCTTCCCCATGTCAAAATTGAAATCTCCGGGAATGATTGCAGCAACCTCAGAAGCCGTAGGAGTGTTGTAAGTTCTTCCATCAGTAACACGATCACTTATAATCCTCATGTGAAAACTGTGCTCAGGGTCAGTGTTGAATCTCTCTCTTGCAGACCGAAATGTCTTCACGTACGGGTTGTGCTCATCTAAGACCTTGACGAACAATTCAATGATTTCCTTCCGTAGTCGGTTCTTCTTAGTTGATTCTTGTGCATTTTTAGCCTTGCTGGATAAGGAGAGGATAAACAGGTTAGTACTAATGATAACATAAACTGTTTGTGATTCAAGAATCTATACTATTAAATTATAAACTATGTAATATAAATTACCTGAGGAAAGTGAGCCTATTTTCGATCTCATTCTCCATGTCAACAATATACATCTGATAGAATTTTGCATAATCTCCAGGTTGTGGAATCATGCTGCCCATTAAATGGTAATTCTCTCCGTGCAACTGAAACATTTGTGGACCCCTGCCTTTTTTTACAGAATGATCAACTCTTCCACCCATTGAAGTAAAGGAAAAAAGCATGCTGTAAGGCCTGATGTGCTTCTGATAATGTCGGCTTAATTCATCATCTCCATAAATCAAATTTTTAATTTCAGGAGGAGGATCCTTTAGCAACGGCAACGTTACTTGTCCCTGCATACAGCAAAGCGTGAAGACTGGATTGCGTGACCTCTTCTTCTTGTTGATACGTTCACCATACCAAAACTTAGCATCACAGTGAGTGCAACGATATGTCATATCACCCTCATCATTATATTCTGTACGGGACAATCCAAAATCACCAGAAACTTAGTGTAACATCAAAATTAGAAACTACCAAGATTATGCAAGACTATTAATTACCAAGTTTTAATGGTTCCTTTGTTTTCACTTTCCTCCTCTCTGGTTCCTTTTGTCGAGTTTGGTTGTTTCTTAGTTTCAGCTTGGACACACGGCTTTCGTGGATTCTTGGATCTAACCTCTGCGAATTCCGGTTGAGGCTGATCACATCCTGAAGGTTTGTCTCTTTAGAACAACTTGATTCATCATTTGATAACTCATCTTCCGTGGTTTCTGGGCTACTACACTGAAATATATGGTCATAATCTCCATCATCATCTACAAAATAACAAAATGTCATAGTTTAGATAATTTTTGAATTCACCATGAAACTATTGAAAACAATACTCAAACCAGAAATAAACTTGCCTTCCGAAGATACCAACAAATCTGGGAAATTATGTGGTCTATCTTCAATAGTAGTCTCATCAGTATGTTTTATTTTTCCTCTAGGTTTGCGTTTAGAAGATGGTACTTTTGTTTCCGTCTCAATTGTTTGCAGGCTGGAAAGATCTCGCATCAACTTCCGACCACGTGTGGTTCGCTTTGACTGTTCAGTGTGACAGCACTTACTGGAGTTCTATCAGGCACTGTTTCAGACGAAATGAATCAATCAGCTATTACTCACAGTTGAAACTACGTAAGTTATAAACGGTAAAGCCAATGAGTTAAATTATAAGCCATGAGAGAAATACTTAGTACCTTGGAAAGTCGGTTTTGTAAACAATGGGGAACCATTAATATCGACGCGTTTCAAACTCGTAGCCCTTCCACTTTGTATTTATGTTGTTAACACCATCAAAGATTCTGCTAAAAATTGTTCTTACTGGTACACATGCTTGAGTTTTCGTGTTGGAAGGTTTTTTGATGGTTTGAGTTGATGATCTTAGTTTTCTCGTTTTTCTGGTTGTTGGTTGTTTTAGGATCCTCTGCACCATCTACTATGTGATTATCAACGCTCATCCCCTGATAATGACATCACGTTAAAAAGTTCATCCATTATGTAACTTGTTATAAATGAGTTTGAATCTAAGTGATTTTTTTTTATTTACCTTTACAGATTTTCCATTGCAGGTGTCGTTATTGTCATATGAGCTTTTCCTCTTTCTGGATCTAGGAGGTTTTCTGGGACATCCATCGATGACAACTTCCTCTGTTTTCTTCTTCATGATGCTCTCCTTTATAGGTATCTATGTTAAATGAAATGTGAAAGCTTAGAGTCTGAACTAACAAACTGATTGCTTAAATAGATTAGTACCTATAGTAGGATTATCAATCTCGCACGACTCTGATCACAACCTGGCTTTGGTCCGAATAGTAGTGTTCTTAGAGATATTAAACTCTTAATTCTGTGTAGTACTAAAATCTCTGCAGCTGAGCTTAATTGTATGCCATTTTTCACCATTTTATGACAGGGCGGGAAAGTGAAAAAATCGATTTCCCTCGTACCAAATTTCAAATTATGAAGCATGAATCTGAGTAAGTATATCAAAAATTTCAAAAAGTAAAGGTAAGTATAAGTTTACCTCCAATTTGTTTATTCGAAATCTACTTAGAGTGAATTAAGGAAGTAATATATTTTGTTAAGATATGATGCGTGTTTTAATTTGTAGATCTCTATCTTGCTAAATGATAGAGTAGGTACACAAATATAGCGTTTTTAATAATA
>CACVBM020001394.1:0-37869 GCA_902728155.2 Microthlaspi erraticum | reverse complement strand
GGCGTTTACGTTCCGGATCGCGGCGGCGACAAAGGGAGCGATTTCTCCGGGGAGGACCTCGTTACCGATCGTGATCCATTTGATAGCGACGTCGTTTTTGTAAGGCAGGATCCAATTGCCGACGAAAATGGTTGCGGCGGCTGGGTCTTGGGCTAGTGGTTGGATTTCTTCGTTTCGAGGACCGAACGCAACGAGGAGACCTGATCCACGGAGCGCTTCGAGCATATCGGCGAAGGGCTCGTAAATACGAATGGCGTCGATTTTGTTGCTTTTGTATAAAGCTATGGTATCTGCCGGCGACGGGAGATTGTTGCCGTTGCGGCCGTAACAGACTCCGGTGATATCTCCATAAACACCTGGAAGCAAGCAGAACGTGAGATTAATTTTCAGCTTACCGGAGATAAACCAATCCGGTTTTATAAATCAAATCGATTGGAACAGACTTAAACCGTATAATATTTGGATAAAAGAAACACGAATACGAAATCAGATTCAAAGACCGGATTTATAACCAAATTAACTGAAACTAAACCAAACAAAAAATAACTTAATTATGATTTAATTTGGTTATGATTTAAGATTAATCTTTACCAGCTGGGCTAAGGATTTGGATGAACAGAAGCATAAAGATAACAACAGCTAAACCGGCCGGTTTGGAATCCATAGATGCTGCTTTGTGATGTCTTTGTTGCGTGTAAAGGTACTTACGGAGAACGGTACTGATCTTCTGAATGTTTGTGTGGAGATGATCATTTTTGGTGAGTGTATTTAAGGGTAATTTTAGGAAGCATGCATAAGGCATTACTACTTAATGACATTTGATCATGGCTATCGATATCACAGTATAATTAATGAAAAATCTCGAGCATGGATTGCAGCATTTAAAACAAATTAGTGACGAATAGTATAACAACATGTTGTAAAATTTGGAACAAATATGCAGAGTGAAATGAAATGATAGAACGTAGTTAAAGTATCGTGTATTAAATGGTTACACAATGTTAGAACGACGAAACGAAGTTAAAGTATCGTGATTTCCACCTACTTTTGTGATGAATAAAACAAACAATACAAAATCGCGTTGGCTATGTCATTGAACGGATGATCAATCAAAGCCAAACTTTTATTAGCTGGACCAACATTTTACTATTTATCAATAGAAGCCAAATTAAGTTTTGTCATTTAACATTTCCGTAGAGTTAGTTTATAATAACGTGAAATTACCTCAGCTCATTAATTATACTTGCACTAATTAAGAAGCCAGCCAAATGCTGTTTCAGTCATCCAGTGCCATCTAAATTTGTGTACACTCTGTTAGACTTGAAGGTAAACCGTTCTAGATAACGGATTCTAGTTTAATTTGGTGGGCTCAAAGTGTCATTTTCATATTAATGTACATCACATGCAATTAATACATTCTCTTTCTCTTTCTTATGAATCAATCAAAATCAAAGTTTTATTTATAAACTTAATGTTGTAATATAGAGCAAATCCAACATGAACGAAAAATAGTGGTATCGTCATAAACATGAAGGCACCAAATCTAGAAAGTTAAAATTAATTAAACTAAAATAAAAGAGGATTTGAAAGGAATCTTACTTGGATCCGATTGAACTTCTGAAAAAGATATGACCAATAATCTCCATTTTCAACAAAAAGAGGGATCATATAAATAATTAAGGAAAGTGCGGTAAAAAAAAGCATATCCGTACGACTTTATGAAAATAGTGGAATAGATTAATGAATTAAAGCGCTCGTATCTCGTGAGTCATCTAACGAGTAAAAATAAACCACGTGTCGAGACAAAGGAGGTGCACGAGTGCTACCCTACACCTCACACCTCCCTATCATATTCTCTAAACAAAACCTGCAAATAAAAAAAAAAATTCTGCCAAAATGAACCGTTCCTCTGTTGCCTGCAAATAACGCGAAAATCTCTCTGGAAAAAAAAGGAAAAAAAATTAGAAAAAAGAACCGAACCAGTCGTGTGAAGGATCCGAAAGAACATGAGCCAGAGAAATTTTTGAAGAAACCCTAATCTTAGCCTCGCTTTATCTTCGTCTTCTTCTCTTCTTCGATTGTTCCAATCTCGAAGCTGCCAAGATTGGTATCGGCGAGCTAGGATAGGGTTAGGTTTAGGCTTTCCGATTTAGGGTTAGGGTTTTGATTACCGGCTGATTTTATCCCGGTTATCTGGGAAGAGGAAATTGAAGGCGGAGTCGATTTGGGGGAGATT
This sequence comes from Microthlaspi erraticum, assembly GCA_902728155.2. Taxonomy (NCBI): domain Eukaryota; kingdom Viridiplantae; phylum Streptophyta; class Magnoliopsida; order Brassicales; family Brassicaceae; genus Microthlaspi; species Microthlaspi erraticum. The sequence goes on along the minus strand of CACVBM020001394.1, from coordinate 35,633 downwards.
GGGGATTTAGGGTTAGGTGGAAGAAGTATTCCGTTTCATGGGCCGCGCGGGAATTTACGGTGGTGGTTTGTGTCGGTTATGAACGTTGACCAATGCCAGTGGCCGACGAAGATGATGGGTAGGGGAGTGGACGGAGGTTGCGGTGCTGAAGAGAAGCCTTACCGACCATTTCGCAGGGCTTCGATTGAGAAGGAGAATGGGATTAAGAGCTCCGAGGATAAGGCTTCGCCGGGAATCGATTTGTTAGCTCAGGCGAGCAAAAACCTCTCCGAGAGGTCTCCGTATGATGTTTCCGAAGATGGTTCGACTGTGGGGGTGAGTGTGCCTACTCTACCCATTGCGTTAGCTAATTTGCTGAACCAAACGGATAACAAGAAGCGGCAGAAGAAGTCTCACGCTGGGGCGGAGAAGAAGAAGAAGAAGTCTTCTAGGCAAGGGGAGAAGCTGAGAACTGGGAGCATCTGGGTTGAGCATCATGACTACTTTAGGCGCTTGGAATTGCCTGATTTAGAAACTTTGTCAGATTTAGCATCTCTGAGATCTTTATCCTCTGGAAATTGCTTTTCAATTCCTTCTGTGGAGTACGAATCCGTTAGTCTTCAGCAGAGGGAAACTGATGCCAGTGCGAAGAATGAGGATGTTGTTATGGAAGAACTTAAAAACTCTCTCAGGAAAGAGATATCTGAAGGCGCAGTAAAGAAAGAAGAGGTAAACGAGGATGTTGAGGAGCCAATGAATGTTGACAGTGTGGGAGATGAAGTCTCCTCTGGGTCAGACTGTTCCGGTAGTTTAGAATGGGTTTTAGGGTGTAGAAATAGGATTTTGTTGACATCGGAAAGGCCCTCTAAAAAGCGGAGGCTTCTTGGTGGTGATGCAGGTCTGGGAAAATTGATAGTTGCCACTCCTTGCAAAGGGAATGCATTGTTATGTGATTTTTGTTGCACCCGTGGTGATGCCAAGGGAAAGCATCACCAGTTGATTTCGACCTCAAGTTTCGTAAATGTGGCTCTCATTGGTCAGAATTTGGTGGAGGATCATGTTTTTATTTCATTGCAAATTTTATGTAAATTTAGCACTCTCTCTCTCTCACATAAACAGATTGAAAACATAGAGAAAGGAAATAGGGCCCAATCATAAAAACGTCTCAGTCGCATAAAAACTCCCCCGTGCTTGGAGAAATTATTGTCTAAACTTTCGACCAACATAAATTAAAACTATATTTATGTTATCACTAATCAAACTTATTTACATGAGGTCATGTATTGTATGAATAATAAGGCATATATGCGTGTAGGTTGTAACACACCATATATAATTTATACATACAGATACATTATACAGTATGATATTGCAAATGTAGCCTATAGTTGCGATCAAAAGTTGCATACTGTACTAGTATAAACTATAAACATACATATGTAATACATAAATTCCCAAGATGCATCAGTGCATGCATGCCTGCTCTTGTATAAAATAAAAATGTCTACGGTCGTATATAATAAGATAATGCAATCCATATATATTGCTAATGATTGAATCGAAGTATAACAAATTAATTATAAACTATGTATAACTAAACACGCATATTCTAGAATATTATCACAATGGAGACGCAGCACTTGTAAATGGAGAAGAATTGTGCTTCTTCTATATATTTTTGTTTAACGACTAGAAACACCAGTTACGCCCATTTTTCTTACTTCGTCATTTTCTTGATCAAATGATTTTTTTTTTAAAATAATCGATTGTTTAGCTTGCCTATGCTTGGCCCGGGAATGCGACTATGGGAAGCAGTTAGTGCCTAGTGGTGATGCGATGCAATGCGATTGTGGTCATATTGGGAGAATTGTTAGACGTTATCAAAGGCAGATGAACAGTAATGGCTGATTAGTAAGAGAGAACAAGAAACAAGGAAATGAGATTTGGTGACTAAAAAAATAGGAAAACAATGATCAAGAGCGAAGGAGTTGACTAGAGGCTAGAGATGCGGCAGCCAGAAAAGGAATAAACCAATTTGATTCGGTAATCAGAGTATTAGCGATGACTAATTAGTAATTATAGGATTGGTTTGTTTAGTACGGCCCCAATGTCGATGACATGGCAGCACGTGGCTGCATTTCATTCCCACGTGGACTGTTGTCCCTTTGCTCTACCCAAAGGTCGCGTCTTTTAAGCGGGAGAAGGCCAGCGAAGCCGCGAGCTGTCGCCGTTCTTAATTAATAAGTTTACTTAATCCACCATCTGTTTTTTTCAAATCCACTTCTTTCTTTCTTTTTGCCTAGTAATAATGTTTGTTTCTTTGAGTTTCGTACAACAATCTTATCCAAGACAATGCCCATGATGCTTCTTTTTTGTTCTAATTTTTCTTGTAAACGATGCTGAGGTTATAAAAGAACAGCCTGATTTGGTAAATCCACGTTTGTAGTTAATCATATAACCGAGTGGTAAACCATCCCATTGTATATTAAACAATACATCCTGAGTATTGCATGTGTTAGATCAACCTAGTATTGCCAAGTATATGTATTTATGTATGTATGTATGTATGCAGTTATATATTATCATATTCATCTCACGAAGCAACCAAATATCGGAATACATGTGTATATCTATTTATTAGTTGATCAAGTACCAAGATATATTAAAAATTCAAACGCAATGTCAGACCACTTAAAAAATGTTATCACCAAATAATACAGCATAACTTTTATAACTTACGTCTAATTACTTCCATGATAAACCCTAATGATCAATTGACACACACACCTTCGGTCAAGGATCATGTTAAAGGTAAGCCTTTGGTCAAGGAAAAAAGGATCATGTTAAAAGAAACGGCCAAACTAAGATAATGTTTTTTTTTGGTCAACGTATAAATCACAACTTATGAGCCAGAATGTAGTTGATATTACACGATCCATATTGTATCGTTTACTGAAAGAAAACAGATGCGAAGAAATTGTATAATAGATACATTGAATCAAGACATGGAATTCTGATGGTGTGGGTGTGAACCGTGAGTTGGCACAAATCAATTCATTTAGTCCCATTAAACACGTTTCTTTGGACTAAATGAAGTGTAATGATAATCCGCATGAAAGAGACTGGTGAATTTTATTTTGGTTTTTGTTTTAAAGAAAAAGTAGACAATGTTGGGATAGTGTGTATATATATAAGTTATAATAGGATGTAGACATGTATATGAATATGCTGGATAAGATGCCAACGATTAGTATAGTGGATGGTTTAAGAAACATAGACTTGGCATTGGTCCTAATTTACAAACAATAGTAACTGTCACATTCGCAATTTTCTTAGAGGAAATGTTGGCATGTCGCATAAACTCAAAAGACTTAGGGAAACGAATGTCAATATCAGCGGCCCAGTATATGGGCTAAAAGGCCTAAGTTGTATAGAGAAGGCCCATTTGGAGAGCATCCGATATATATTCATATATTCAGGAGAAAATGTCGGTGAGCAGCGTAGTCAACGAAGCTGTAGAGAGGAGCAACTGCGTCTCCTCCATATTTGTCAAACACATGCAGCTCCTTCTTCGCCTTCTCCTTGAGCTCTTCCGCCATTTCCGTTGCCCTCTCTGCTCCAAAGAATGCCGCATAGTTCTTCTTCTTCTTCTTCGTCTTCTCCTCATCGTCTCTCATGTCATCAACCACCTGATAGAGCATCCCAACGGCTCTCCCGTACCTCCTGAGTACCTCTAGCTCGTCCTCAGTGGCACCGCCCAAGAGCCCTCCGCACACGGCAGAGCACTCCCCCATGGCTCCGAATTTCTTCTCCTGAGCAAAGGAAGCGGGGAAGGGGCCTCCTTCGAGGTCAACGTACTGGCCAGCAGCCATACCGGTGGAGCCGACGGTGCGGGCAATCTCGGCGACGACTCTGAGAAGGGTGGGAGGAGGAACAAGGTGAGGAGGCGTGTGGGAGACAATGTGCTGAAATCCGAGAGGGAAGAGGGCGTCACCAGCGAGAATGGCCATGTCTGCGCCGTACACTGTGTGGTTTGAAGGTTTCCCTCTTCGCACTGGATCATCGTCCATACAGGGGAGGTCGTCGTGTATCAACGAAGCCCCGTGGACCTGACAAGTGACAAGTGACATGTGACACCCATTTTCAAGTGACTTCGTATTTCTAATTCGATCGAGACAGGATTCAATCGAGAGAGAGAGAGAGATCGAACCATTTCTAGGGCACAGGCGGTGGGGAAAGCGGCGAGGCGATCGCCACCGAGGAGCTCGCAGGCGGCCACGCACATCACCGGAGAGGCACGCTTGGCGCCTTGTGCGAGGACAGAGTATCTCATGGCCTCATAGATCCCAGCTGGGTACTTGACCGGTATCGCTTCGTCGAGCTTCTGGTTGATCTCGCCGATGAGAGTCGTCCAGTAGGTCCTCAGATCGAAGTTGGAAGCGGATAACGAGGCCGAGGAGGAGGAGGAAGACCGAATTGCTACTGCGCCGGAGAGTCTCATGGGAGGTTTCTCCGGAAGAAAACAGAGGTTAGGCGTTAACAGGCTCGCTGAAGCACTAAACACCATCGCGCTGGATCTATCGTCTCCGCCGACAAATTTGGAATTTGGGAGATGAGTGAGAGAGAGAGAGAGAGAGAGAGAGAGAGAGAGAGAGAGAGACTTGAAAGTTCAAAGTGTCTCTCGCCCATACGACACATGTCAGTCTAATTATTTGGAAAATCTATACCATACGTCGTCATAGAGAATACAGATAGAAGAATCTCAATCAATCTTCAACAACATTACTGTTAGATTCATTTAGATTTAGCCATATCTTAATTTACACTAAGTCTCTTTTTGTCCTTCTCAAAAGTTATGACAACAAAAACGCACTACTTTCTTTCCTATCTCTGATGACACCACTTTCACATGGTTCCAAACAAGGCTGATTTGAGCTTCTCCACTTCTGTGAGGAGGGAGGAGTCTCCTTGGCAAGCCTCCTTCAACACCTCTATTCTTCTCTGTCTCTCCCTTGTTTCCGTTGCTGTTTCTTCTTCTTCCTCCATGGCATCTGCGCACCATTTACGATATCGCAGGAGTTCTAGCATCATCCCCTGAAACATTGAACTCACATTTCATTATTAATCAAGCCCTCAGATCTCAAAACCTGCAAGAGATGAGGGATTCCAAGTTACCTCACGAAGATGCCGCTTTCTGGATAAATCTCTCACAAGAGACTTAACAATCTTATTCCGCAGGGATACTTTATCCTCGCTCACAAGAGACTTAACAATCTTATTCCGCAGGGATACTTTATCCTCGCTCAACAATAACGATGAAACGTGATGCAACACTAGTGTAAACGCTACAGATCCTCGCGTCGCTGCTCTGTCCAGAGCTCCACTTGTCCATGCCTTTAGGTATGCCTCCAGGACCCCCTCGTTTTCCTGTTAAATCGCCAATTAACCAAGTTAAACATGCCATTATTCAACACCTACTACATATACTATATTGCACTCTTTTTTTTCCACCAAATTACCTCAGCTGGTTCGAGGTAACCTTGTGCCTCTCCCAAGCATTTGTCTAGACTCGGCAAAAGCTCAAGAACACGGGCATTGGCAAGCGCAGTCCATGCCGAAAGCCTAACTGAGGGTTCCACGCACTGATGCAAGTAGGTCGACATCTGCCGGCCATACAATTCATCACCATACGACACTGCACCATATTGCTCCACCAGCATCTCCAGAAAGGTAGAGTAATTCTCGGATATGTCAGACTTGAATCTCAGGAGCTTAATTTCATGCTGATTTTGTCTCGTTTCATCAAGAACCTGCCCATAGAGCTCCTGGAGAAAACTGTACAAGTTCCTAGTGTCCTCATCTTCTATGACCTCCATTCCAACAAGCAGCACAGTGGACAAAGCGTGAAACTTCCAAACCAGCGGCACACTTGCAACTGGAGACGGAAGCGATCCCAACCCAGTCGATGACTCAAGTCCTGCAAGAAAGAAAACCCCGGCTTTCGCGACTTCAAGCAACTCCCTCGATTCTGGTGGCCCCGCTGGAGTTTTACCACCATTGGCTGCTGACATGGAGCTGAGAAACCAGTGTGGAGGCAGGGGCATTCTCTGGTGAGCCCACTCTATGACCAGAGAGTCTGATTTTTGGTCCTGAGTCGAGCAATTTGGCATTTCACCGTCCTCATGAATAGTCTCCAGACCCACTGCGCCTTTCCTTACCCCACTGACTTCATTCTCGGCTTTAGATTTTCTCTTTGGGTGTAACCATCTGAGTCTGAAGTGAGAAGCGAGCACCTTGCTCATGTGATGATAATCCTCTTCACTACATTTCCATGTAAACGCTTTGGTTCTCTTGTTTGACTTGATACAGCAGGCCAGGTGTTCTAAAGCATGCGGTCTAAGGACATAGTCGAAGGCTTTTTCCACAAGTAAATGATCCCTTGGACCAGCAATCAAGCACATAGCTAAAGCAGAGTTCATTTTATCCATCAAGCAAACCGATCCTTGATCATTCTGCGAGTCCATTTGAGAGATGTTAAGAAAGAGACTCAGAAGACCGGCATCAGCTTGGGCCAACAGAACTCTGGTCGACCAGAACCCACCACCACTAGCTCCCCAACCACGTCCCAGCCCAGGAGCTAGTCCGCCTCGTTTGTGTAGCTCAATGGATTGCACGATGGGCCATTCTGATGCAACGGAATCTCTTATAGAGCTCCACACATATGTTAGGTCAGCGAGAGACTCTGTCAGTATTCCTCTTGCAAGCAAAGACTCATCCCTAGCGGAAACGCTTCCCTGAGGAGGAGTTTTCATCTTAGATCTAGCAGATTCTATCAGAATTTGAATGGACAGGATAGTCCGCGTTAACCCATGAAGGCAACTCACAGAAGCAAGCGCTAGTTCTTCATCTTGAGATTGTTCTCTTAGAAGACACAAAAATCCCATAAAAGAGGAACACATGAGAGAGTCTTTTTCACACCTGCTTACGTCTGCAACGGAAAAACTAAGAAGCTTGTGCTTGATGATGGCGAGGCCAATCTTTGGAACAAACTCCGGCAGCCATGGCAGAGGTTCTTCCTCTACATAGGCAGATATTTTCTCAAGGACTTTGGAAATTGTACGCAAGACACCCGAATACAACCACAACAGAGAAGTAGTGGACACAGAGACACTTTTGATTCCTCTCTCCCACTCGAGTAATTGGGGGGCAAATGTTATCCAGCTCAGTGCTGTATCAATCATAGGGCTGACATAACTCCAGTCCCAAGCCCCAGTTTCGTTCCGTGAAATGTTTGGTGAGTACATCCTAGGAAGTGTTCCAGCAAAAGCCTCAAGGACCAGGTAAGCCTCCTTTGACACAGAAGTAAACTCGCAGATGAGATTTTTCTCCTTGAGCTTTTCAAATGATGGGCAAGTTAACCACAGACACAGAGCTGGGAATAGCTCTGGGAAGCGAGATATGCAACAGCCACTTTGGATACAGACCTTCCAAAACCGGAGTTGTTCAACCATCAAATCAGATGTAAGCTTGCAGTTCTGCTTCCCTAACTTCACCCATGAGTCAAGAGAGGAGGTGAACTGAAACAAATGCCACGTGACCGCATTGAATGTCCCATTTTTGACAAACTCCATGCAAGTGCTTTTGTCATACCGGGCCAACACCTTGGTGAAATTAAAAAGAGAGAAAAGAAAAACCAAGGTTATAATAAATAACTGATAGCTTATCAAACTTTGACCATCAGGTTTTGTCAAAAAAAAAAAACACCAAGGACGAATGAACATATCGACCCAAAGATACTTATGTACGAGCGGACCAGTATTACCTTTAAGAGGCGAACAGAATTGATCTGAGAAGGAAGAACGTCCATTTTTCGGTTCAACTTGAATCCTTTGACGACTGCTTGCACAAATTTGGGATACTTCAAGATTGCAGTTGTGCATTTTGGAGAATGTCTTGCTATTGCAATAGTAACAGAAACTAAGCTGTCCTCGAGCGCTGCCGTTGGTTCTGTCTGAAATCATGATCATAAAAAAAATACACCATAAACCTCTAAGCCACAGGACACAACGAAAATGATTTTCCTTGCTGAGCGACAAACAGATAATGATCTACCTCCAGAAGGTGATAAATTCTTGGAAGGATATCCATTCTGACAAGACCAGCAGCAACATCTTGTCCAGCTACAAAAACATCTTTCTGAATAGTTTCCTTATCTTCTGTCTCCTCATCAGCAATTTCTTCACGGAAAGGAACAATGTTGGAGGGTTTAGCGCTGTACTTCCAGTGGCAACCACGGAGGAAGCCAAGATCAATCTCTGGCTTACTCCTAAACACAGAGGCGGTGAAGATGTCGTTTCCGTGTGGTCCCATATTCTGGAAACAGAAATGATTTTATGAGTTTGAACATATAGTACTGAGAGCTAAGGGGACTAAAACTTCTAAGGATTGAGAAAACTCTATACCTCCAAAATATCAAAGAAGTTCTCATTAAGAGAACAGCTCAGTAGACACTGAATCACTTTTACACATGCTAGAACAACAGAGGTATGGTTGTCATCAAGAGCCATCCTTAAAAAGAAAAGAAACTTAGATTGATAAGAAGGAAAAGCGTATGATATATGAGTGTTAACTTTTCAAATAAGTCACCCATCAGGATATTACCTCAATGCTAAGACAAGCTCAGGTTCGGGTCCAAGTGCATAAGCCCAGATGGCTTCCCAATCAGTGGATTTATCTTTTCCTTCCCTTGTGTAGCCGATTCTTCTCTGACAAAGTTTGCACGAAGCTTTGTCGAGTACAGATGCAAGCAGATGCAAAGCAAGGCATCTTTGCCCTGGAATCTGACATATCAATATAAACAGATTTTCTTCAGCTAAAGCCAAAATGGAAACAAAAAAGGAATTTAACAATTCTTATCATGAGAACCAAAATCTGCGGCAATCATACCACACTTCGTGCGAGTGCAATAGCTTCTTTGATAGTGTACCCTGCTGCCCCAGGGTCCCCCTCAGTTCTCAAAAAGTCACGTTCAGCAGCAGATCCAACGCCAGACAACATTTCACCTGTAAATTCAAAAAACGTAAGAACCTTAAGATTGCCATCAGATTCAGTTGTATGTATTGCTTCTACTCACCAGTTTCAGCAGCTGGGAAATCATCATCTTTAACGACATTCCCGTCAAAAGAAAAGCTCAACTCCCTAGTTGCCTCAACCCTCTCAGTCCATGCATCCCACAAGAAGCCTTGGGCTAGCACTGAATTTTGCACCACACTTGGTTCTTTTGGTATTGCTACCACTTGGGAGGCAGACGGAGTAACAGCCTGGCCCTGTTGCCTTAAAAAATGACCATCGGTTCTTGAATTCTTTGTTTCCTGGTTGGCATCGGAAAGCCCTGGCACCGAATGCTTTCGCTTCTTGAGTTTGTCATGGCCTCGTTTCTTCAGAATGCTGAGTAATGCAGGGTTCATCTTGTCCAATAACTCAGCCTGTGCCTCTGCAATCTCCTGAGGTGACATTGTCTGCAACCGTGCATGGTTCTCTACATCAATTTCACTCTCCAAAGATGAGGACGCGTGTCTAGTTCCGAGTCCATACGAGCTGGAGGAAGTAGCAGGTACAGGAGGAGAGGCGTTAAAAGAAATCCTTTCGGTAGCTTTCTCAGAAACAATATCTATCATCTGGTCGTCTGATGCCGTATCAAAAGTGTTGTTATCCACGTCCATGGGAGTAGTGGGCGAATCAACAGACAGCGGTATCATTTGAATGAGCTTCTTAGCTTTCCTTGATTCCTGTCTATCATGCGGAGAGGGCATATCTTTCCAGGTCCTGAGCTCCATATCTTTTCTCTCCTTTCTTTGAAGCGGTTTAGCAAAAGCAGCAATGGAGGCTGCATTCATGAAACGTTCTTCTTCTTCTTCTTCTTCATCCTCACTGGCATGATCCTCCTCGACATTATTATTGTCCTTAGATTGCGCTCTGCTCCCCGAAGGAGACCAACGCTACAAAAAATGAAATAAAAGAGCTGAGCTACAAGTAAACAAGCCCAGGTGAAAATCGAAGAATCCTAAAACCTAGAATAAGAAGATGAAGATAAGAATGGGAAAAACTGAAAAGCCCAAGTGGATTGGCATATGCTTACGGGTGCGTGAGAACGATGACGAGCAACCGGGAAGGAGACAAGGGTGTGCCTGGGGGGCAGCGGAGGCTGATTATCCGATATAGCTTTCTCGACGATGCTCCCGACTAGGCTTGAAGGCGTGTCGAAGAACTTGGCCTGTTTCTCTTTCGGATTCCCATCGACTCTCTCGCTTCTTTGCTCCTCCTCCATCATCTCAAACCCTCGCTAATTCCTTCTTCCCACTTTCTCTTCTATTTACTTATACAGAACCCAGCCAGACTTGGGGACTAAATTGAAATTGGCTGCAAATGTCCCTTTTTTAAGGAAAAATAAATAAATCATTTGTTTATAGTAAGGGATTAACCATTGAAAACCTTACTTGTTCCTCCTAACCTTGCAGTTTAACGGAATACAAAAACGGTGTCTCGTTTCATTTGGCATTTGAATGATTAAAAGTGTGTTAAAGAAGAGGAGAGAGTCATGTGATTGAGTTCCAGTAATCTGCTAAACACTGGACTCTGTGTTTCTTTCTGTTAACAAGTCTATTCCCAATTCTCCACACTCGACTTATCATAACATACTCTCATCTCATCTCATCATCGTACTAGTCAGACAAAAGAAACAAAGATACAACTAGGTCTACAAGGCATTGATTTACATTCCTTTTAATCTCTCTCCGGCGTCACTCCCGTTACTCTTCTTGAACTCAGATTTCCGGCGTACGACCATCCTTTCTCTGATTCCCCAAATGCTCCCTTGTCTCTCTTCACAGTATACAGCGGCGGTGCTCTCCTCGGGCTCCTCGATGCTACACTTAGGGAAGGCGTTGCATACGGGGATCCTTGCACAGAGAAGGGTTTCTGAGCGTTGAGCCCACTGATGCTGAAGAGGGAGAGCGATTCCGTGACCGTGGCAGAGACGGATCTTCTCAGGGCATCATCAACATAAAGCACGTCGTCTATTCTGGCCGTGACGTTGAAGGCCATGCTCTCCATCACCCTCGAGTAACTCTCCAGGATTGATTGCCCTACATCCTGCATAATAAACTCAGGTAAAGCATATGCTTTGATTCGATTGTAGCAGCAGCAGAGCAAAGCACAGTGGTGTGGTGATTCAACCTTGTTGTACTGAATCTTGTTCATGTCGAGCGTCGTCTGGGGAAGACCCGGGAAACGGATCCTGAGACTCTGCAAGAGGGTCTCAGCTCTCTGCACCAGGAACTCATTTCTATCGCCTTTCACCTTGCCGCCCCATGAAGAAAGCTTTAGTTTGGGCTGCTTCTTCTTGTGCGTCCTCCCATTCTTGTGCCTCCAAACGTGCACGGCAGCCTCAATCCTGTTGGCGATTTCGAGAGTCTGGTGTTCCGAGGAGAGATCAAGACAGTCTAGGAGACATTCCGGTGAGAACTTGTTTGCAGTCAAGTAGTGGTAGATCATCTCTCCAAGACATTCCTTCCCGCTCTGCACCACCAACCAAGTTCAAAAAAAAACAAGAAAGAAGAAAGAAAGTCAGACCAAAGAGGGAGAGAAGCTACGCTAAGCTAAGCTGTGCAGTGTGCATATATATATATATATATATACCTTGGGCAATGTGTCCAAGTAAGGGTCGGGGATGTCCATTTCGGCGAGCACACCGCTGTTGATGGCCAACGCAGCCTTGAGAATCTGGTTAGCAAAGTCCCGACACTGCTGCAGTTTCTTCCTCGTCTCCTCTGACAAGCCGTTAGGCGGAACCTTAGGGCAGGGCAGCCACCACTTGTCCTCCTGCCTAACGGAAGATGGAGAGTCGTAGGAAGTATGCTTTTCACATTCTCCGAGGACGATGCCGCGATCAGTATACCAGAACTCGGTGTCGGAGAAGCCGTCAAGCATCTCAATCAGCATGGCATCGAGCTTCTTGAGAGCAGGGAGATTGGCATAGAGATCAGAGCGCGGGCGAGTCTCCATGATCTCATATGTTCCGCCTCCAGGGAACTGCTGAATGGAAGGGATGAGCTCAACGATTGAGTCGCTCACACAGAGTAACCATTCCAGTTCTCTCCGCCACATGGCCTTCTTCTGCGCCGCAAGAGGCTCCAGCCTCCATAGCTCCCCAAACACAGTCGCTGTCAATGTCATTTCATTCAAGTATCACCTAAAAGACCTTGTAAAAGGAAAAAGAAGAGAAGAAGCAGGAGGCTTTATTTACCAGAGAGATTGGTGATGGCGTTGGAGATTGCAAGCGCTGTACACACCCCTTTACCTCCTCCTGACATGTCTTCTCCCAGAAGTAGTTTCGCAAATCTCTCCTTCATCATCTCACTTTCTATGAAAATGATTTCCCTAAATTAATAAATGAAATTGCAATGCAGGCTCTACTAAGTACTAATTTAGGAATTTAGTAGGTCAAGAGACACTCCTTTACCTGATAAATCGCTCTCCTGCTTCTCCGACTTGTCATCCCAAACCACATCTTTCCCACCGATCACCGGAAGCATAACCGGCGCCGGGAAGTAAAATCCTCTCGCACCGCCTCGGGGAGACGATGTCATGGAGCTTGAGGCTCCCTCGCCGTCGAAGCGGCGGCACGAGAAGCTGCTCGAACTCTCTGACTCGCTAATGTCGGCGCTGGGGCTGTAGCTTCCGCATCTCTCCGAAGAGCCTTCTTCGTCTTCCTCGGAAGATAAACTCCCCATTCTCGCTACCACAGATCCAAAGCTTCAAAATATCAACATCTAGGCAAAGAGACAGAGAGAACGGGAGAAGGAAGTGGATGTGATGATGGTTCGATAAAGCAAAGCAGAGACTTTAGATGATAAAAAAATGCCTCACTCTCTCTCACTCACACTCTCTCTTTCTTTCTCTCTCTACAGTTGTGTGTGTATGTATAGCTTCTCTTCTTTTTCTCTCCATCTGTGTATTTAACTTAACGACGTCTACTGCGTACGCCGTTAGGATAGTGAATATGGGTTGGTAACAAATCAACCGTTAACTCACGGTCGTTAAATTTTTGGTTGTGGAATAACTAACGGCGGAGATTCAACTAGTCCACGGCAGGTCTCATCTGGGTTGTCATGCACTCGGATTATTAACAACCGTAGGATATTAAAGGAACCATCAGGATCTTTTGAGAATCTCTAAGCGCCCGGTAAATTAAAAAGCCTGACATTGTGTGGACATGAAGCATTCCTTGTCGGATGAGAAGCCCTCGTACCGGCCTCAACTACGTTTACACCATATCTTACCTCGTGATCTTACGCCACGTGGCTATTACAGATTCGCTTGATCTATAGTATTCTGGCGTCATTAAAGTAATCACATCCTACGGCCTAGGTTGCGTTGGCTAACTGGATCCTGCTGTTTTCGAAAATGCTTTTTTGTTTCATTAAACGAATTTAAGCCGTTGATTAACTACTAATTTAATGCATTTGAAAAGAATGGGGTTAGTTATCTGTATTTATGTCACTGATCACAAGAATGATATGGAATGGTGTGGATTCACATGCATCGCCAAGTTGACTTTCTGTTTCTCATATAAAATCCTTTTAACCTCCCATATAAATGTTTGTTTTCCAAAACAATGGTCCATTTGGTCAAGCAATTTGGTTGATTCATAAACAAATACATGACTTATAATCAGCCTACAAAACTGTGGTTGTTTTGTTTACCAAAAGAATAAAAGAATATTCAATAGATGTTCAAAAGTAGAAAGAATGGAGCTATTATGAAGCACATTGGTGTTGGGTTGTGCAGAAGCCAGAAGGTAATCTCACGTAATTTATTTTATCAAACAGAATTAATAGTTTTGGTTAATTCATGCCAAAAGGAATTGATATAATCAAGGAGTAATGTGTCTGTTGGAGGCGCGACCACACAAGAAAACATTGTTGGGCAAAAGATATTCATCTCGGAGAGAAGGAACCGGAGAGTAAACTCGGAGATAAAATTGTTGGCCCAAGTATTGCCTGGCCCAGAACTCACTTCTTAGATTCCACATGCCCACATTGTCCAATGCCACATATACGGCTGTCCAAGATTCTGGATAAACCTACATTCAATTACAACAACAACAACAACAACAACAAAACATTATTTCAGCTTTGAGATCGAAAGAGATCAACATATACATATATTCACAAGGTAGGCAGTACCTGAGTAGTGGAGCGAGAAACAGCATCCCTGAGGTTATACTCTCGTCTGCTTGCCACTGACCATGTTCCTCTATTTATCCTGTCCACAATTTTGTTACAAAAGGTCATTCCACGTACGTACCATGGCGAATCTAGAAAAAAAAAAAAAGGGTTCAAGAGGACTCGAACTTGAGTTATAAGGTGTCAACTAAGTAACTTTTGCCATATTTGCCAGTGAATCTTTGATATTTTAAGGACAATTTTAGTATTTATAGCAATTAAACGGTGTCAACTGACCCCGTATCCTATAACGTGGACTCGCCACAACGTACGTATTAATTCATAAGATAGATTCTCAGAGAAAGTTAATCTCACCCGACAACCCAGAAGCTGTATCCATCGAGGTGGTAACTCTGGAGGATCTTCTCGCGGTTCTGAAAGACGATCTCAAGGAAGTCCCTGTGGTGAGCTCCCATGACTGCCGTGTCCAGCCTAATCCCTCGTCTTCCTCTTGTCGGCTTTTCAGGGATGCTTCCCACTTTGAAAACGCCTCCGATCTTAAAGTAATCCGCCAGCTTCAGCGGAGTGTCCGCCTGCACGAACGACACGCCGTTTATGGCGTAACGTTGCTTCCTCCTCACAAGTCCCGCTGAGCTCTCCAGTACTAAAGTCTTAGAGATGTTGATCTGACCATAATGGTACGATCCCTGAGGATTGGGCCTTGGCCCGGACGCTGTCAGGTTGCTCCTAATGGAGCGGGCTTGTTTGATTGACCAGTCAACTTCATCGCCAGGGTGTTGGTGTTGGTGTTCAACAGTAGAAGCAGAGGAGAGGCTCTGCCTTGAGTTGGAGTAGTGGAGTGCGGCTCCGACCACGAGTTCTCTGGCGGCAAATCTTGTGGAGACGATAATGGGATAGTCATTCTCAGGCTGGTCCATGGTGACGAGGACAGAGTAAGACTGACCAACGTGAATGTCGAGTGAGGAGTACATGGACTGGACCGTGTGGGTTCCCTCCACCTCCACCAGCTTCATATGATGGCCTTTTATCTTGAAATTCAGCGAGTGTTGAAGCCCCACGTTCGATATCCTCAATCTGTACGTTTTACCTATCAAATCAATAAAAAAAATTGATCAGAGCGTGCTCTTCTTCGTATCAAAGCTAGGGGAGGCTTATTTAAGATAGTAAGATGATGGAAACCTTTTTGAACGGTGAGAGAAGAAGAAAAGCTGACTCCACGGCCATTGATCAAAATCGCATCAGGCAAAGGTAGCTTGTGTCCTCTGTCCAGAAACGCTTTCAAAGTCTGGGAGGGAATATATATTGTTCAATCAGTCGTTATTAAGAAGGAACATGCTAATAGTTTTTTTTTTTAAAATTGAATAGTGTGATTAAAAAATGTACCTTGTGGTCATGGCGAGAGTACCAATCGCCGATGAGGAAGGTGAAATCTCCGGCGGGTTCAGGGAAAGGGACGGGGATGAGAGGGCGGCTGAGGATACGGAGGCCGCCAAAACCACCGGAGGCTTTGTGAAGGGAGAGGGAAGGGAAGTAGAAGAAACTACCGATCTGGTCTTTGACTTGGATGGCATAAGTGTAATTCTTGCCCGGTGGGATTGGACAAGTCGTCCCATACACTCCATCTTGGTATGAATTCTTCCTCAGTTGCACTCCGTTCCTTCAATTTTATTTTTTTGTATTATGGTTCATTCATTTCCATCTATTCTAATTGTTCTAGTATAACTCAAGCTGAAACGGGCCTTTATTTGTATAAGCTCTATTGATGTTACTATTTGCGTTATTGTTCATATTGATAAAGACGAAATGCAGAGATCTTAAAACGCTTTCACGTATATATCTTATTGGAAAAACTGTTTATGACAAGCGGATGGAAATCAACTAAGACAAGAGAAAGTGGTAAAAGAAGGGGAAATATATAGATACCAAGACAAGAGAAATGGCTCATCGAGATCGTTGTGAACATTGATGATCAAATTGTCATTTGTGACTGAGTAAATCTCCGGTCCAGGAAATTGTCCATTTATTAGGATTCCCTGCGTGTACATGCATGATCAAACAAAGACACGCAAGAAGCCATCCATAGATATTGTTGATCTTGGAAGAGAATGTACCCTTTGAGGAATGCCAAGTGGATAAATGTTGCCGTATGTGACCCTCCAGTCGAGAAACCGGTAGGGACTGTCAGCTTGAACAGAAGAAATGATGATGATGATCATGGACATCGTCCAAACGCCGCTGTTAAGCCACCAACCCATACTCGCAGCTTTGCCTCTGGATCTCGATGAAACTTTGATAACGAGAAAGAGAAAGATTGAAGGTGAGTTTTGGTAACCGAACAAAGAGACGTATTTAAAGTCCAATGTGAAGCTTTCCAATAAGCCAACTCCGTGTTTTATTCAATTTTGTAATACAAGTAGGCCCCCACCTACTACGTTTTCATTAGTTGGCCTTTTGGGAGGTGACTATTTTAATTTAAAGAAAATAATACCGTTGACGCTTGAATTAGTGCATGAAAATAATACGTACTAATAATAAAAATAAAAAAGAAAATATTAGTAAGAGTCCATCAATAACTAAAAGAAGAGTTGATGATTACAGAAAGAGACAAAAAAAAGAAAAAAAAAGAGTGGATCGTCAATCAAGCGCGTAAATGTACATGAAGATTATGCTGAGTTGGATTGGCTTTGGCGGCGCCGGAAATTCCTAATTCCAGATTATTTAACGTGTTTAATTAACACCATTCAACGGTCAACTTCATAAACAGATGTCAAAAACCCAAATAGTCCGGCATAATTGAGTGATTTGTGTCGCCACCCATATAATAACTGTTTCGTGGTTAAGGTTTGGAGTTTTCTGGTTTACTCAAGTTTGCGTGGTCCTTCCAAGAAATTCCAATATTACTAAAATTGTTAGTCAAATACGCAATGTAATGATCTGATAACAGTTTACATGAACGCGTGAGGGAGTAAGTGGGACCTACCGTGCTATTAGCTATGGCAGAGCTGGAAACACAAAAAGTCGCAGACTCTCTTCTTCTTCTTCCCGTGAGGCTGAGGCTGTGACTCTCTTCTTCACTTTTGTGTAAACAACAGACTCTCCGTGTGTGCTTTTGACTTTCCGTGACTTTAGACGGGCCTTCTTCTGTTGGGCCTTTTTTTTCCCAGCCTTAATGAACAATCTTTTGAGAAACAGAGCAAAAGCAGTGTTTTGTGTTTAATGTTACGTATAATTGAATTTGAATGATAGTTGAAGTGGGCCGAATCAGACGATGGGCTTATATAATCAACGAGCTCAAGATGGCTAAAATTGAGTAATGCAAATCCCCCCATTTAGAAAAAGAAGATGACCAAATTCATGTTGTGGACATTAGCGTTTACCAAATTCCATCATGTCTCAGGATCAGGCAAGAAGAGTGTTTCTTTAGTTTTGATCTGCATCCCTAACCAACAAAAAATATATCAATAGTTGATATAGAATTATGACAAAAAAAGAAGAAGAAGAAAGAGAGGGAGGGGTATGAAGATATCTTCACATGTCGTAATCAATGCCGTGGATGTGACAGAGTTGTTCTCACATGGATGTTTCTTGGTTACCAATCTGTCGAATACTGAAGATTTGATTGCTTTTTAATCAACATTTTGAGCAGACAAAACTTTAAATAAGAACACCAGTAGCAAGTTAATCGCGGGCGGAGAGACTTGTAATGCCCTACATCAAATTATTATATGTGTAGACTGCTTTGTTACTGGCAGTAGGAACTGTTTTGATTTGAGTTCTTCTACGGTTCTACCTACCTCTCCCATTTGCGTTTTTCATGTTATTCTTAACAAAACAATATAGCAAAACGTGTGTAGAAGCAAACGCAAAAGTGATGAAAAGGGTAGAAAAAGAAGGAAAGTTAAATTGGGTTTGGACAGTAACAACATACATCCGACACTTATGGAATCTGTTCTTATCTTTACCCTCCTTCGGAAGGCGCCATTAACCTCTATTATTAAATGCACTAATAACTTTTTTAAAGATTTTTGTTTTATTTTGTTGGCAGAAATTAGAAACAATCAAATATATGCATATTGTTAGAGATTTGGTTAGATATAAAGAAAATTGATTTGATTAGAGAAGGGTATGGATGACGTGTCCCAGAGAAGATTTGATTGGTAAACTAAACTCTGCTATGCCGACATGTACAAAGCCCGAGGAGGAGGAGGAGAGACAGCTGGTGATGGGAAAGAGTCGGTGCAATGCCACGTCATCCCCCCATTTTCAAACTGGCGAATGGTAAGTGGTATTGGACCTATTGGTTTCGTGTTTTCCCACTTTGGGAATAAAAATAAATTTAGTCAGAAGTAGATATTTAGTTATCTACCACTCAAACTAAAACTAAAACTAAAACTCAGTTGAAGATTGTCGCTGTCGAAAAAGAATCAGATATTTTTGACTTATAGTATAAAGTAGGGATAAACGCGTACTTGTGGTAAGTGTTATTATTATGGTGGAAGATAAGTAAAGAAGCCAGCTGTTTGGTTATCTACTAATCATCTAATGACGTGTGTCTCTGTGAATTGCTGAGCTGCCACCCATTAACAAGTCGTCTTCTTCTTCTTTTCCTCCAATCTCCACTACTCTTATTCTTGTTATTATAATATATATACTCGCTCTCATTCCTCTCTTCTCTTTTCATCGCATCAACAATTCTTTTAATTCCATCTTCTCTTCTCTCTCTCGCACAAAGTACAAAAAAAAAAAAAAAAAGAGTAAAATAAGGGAAATGGGAAGACGCTGTCTCTTCCTCGTCGCAATCGTCTTGGTCTTCCTCTTCTCCTCATCCGTTGACGCCTGCGACCGATGTCTTCACCGCTCTAAGGCTTCTTCTTTCTCCTCTGCCTCTGCTCTCTCCTGTACTCTACTCCACTCCTCTTTTTTCTCTTTACAGATTATATAATTCTCTCTTGTTTAAATATTCTCATCAAGCATCTCTCTTGTTAATTACTTGTTTCAGCCGGAGCTTGTGCCTATGGTTCTTTGGCCACGGGTTTCTTCGCCGGTCACATTGCTGCCGCCGTTCCTTCCCTCTTCAAAGACGGCGCCGGCTGCGGTTCTTGCTTCCAGGTCCGATGCACCAACCCGGCTCTGTGCAGCACCAAAGGCACCACCGTCATGGTCACCGACCTCAACAAGAGCAACCACACCGATCTCGTCCTCAGCAGCAGAGCCTTCAGGGCCATGGCCAAGCCTCTTCTCGGCGCTGACAGAGATCTTCTCAAGCAAGGCCTTGTCGACATTGAATACCAGAGGTGAGCTTTCCATTACTACTTTTTAGCATCTTCTTTTCTCTCCTTAATTAATTTACCTCTTTGGTAATAATAATAATGTAACAAACGAATACAGAGTGCCTTGCGACTTCGGAAACAAGAAGACGATGATGGTGAGAGTGGAAGAATCAAGCAAAAAGCCAAATGATTTGGCGATAAAGCTCTTGTTCCAAGGAGGCCAAACCGAAGTGGTAGCCATCGACATTGCTCAGGTTGGTTCCTCACACTGGAGTTACATGACCAGAAGCCACGGCGCCGTCTGGTTCACCGACAAAGTGCCCACGGGAGCTCTTCAGTTCAGGTTTGTGGTGACTTCTGGCTACGACGGCAAAATGCTCCGGTCGGAGAGGCTTCTCCCGGCCAACTGGGAAGCTGGCAAGACCTACGACGCCGGCCTTCAGATCACCGACATTGCACAGGAAGGTTGTTATCCATGCGACGATCACATCTGGAAATGACTTAAGAGAGACCCTCTTCCTTGTATTTCTGTATTGTAACATTCATTATTATTGTTGTTTATAACTCAGAGGAATAATCATAATCTGACGATCTTTAGCTACACAAAAAACTGGATGGATGGATATGTACAAAAAAAGTCTTATATATATATATATGGATTATGTACAACACCATTCTTTCTATCTGTAACCTTGCAACTTAAACTGATGAGCAAACGAAAATAAGAATATCTCTAGCGAAAAATGAATGGGGCTTATTATGAGAAGATGTGTTGATCAACTTGTGATTGATCCAAATCGCTTCTAGTGACTGTGGGGGGGGACATTGCCAATGTCTGAGTACTCTGATGAGTCATCCTGCGGGGTTACATGTTTTTGTGTGGGCTTGGTTCGACAAATGCAAGAGGATGGGTTCTCATGGAACTCCCCGTCCCCCGGTTTGACTTCATCTGGTTCCCCCATGAAACCCTTCTGGTAGCTTCGGACACTGGAGGAGAAATCATCCCACGTCATGTTGTGTCTGTTTGTGAAGAGTTTGTAGAGTTTCTTGGCGTTTGGACGGATGGTCACTTTGTGTCCCATGTATCTCCTGCACACAAACATGTGATAGCTAGTCAGAGGAAAGAGTCAAGTGTGAAAAATGTAAAATGCTACGAGAGAAAGTAGATGTGTACCTTCTTCCAGCTAGGATTCTAGCCATGTTGCCGTTGTTGTTGGTGACAAAAGCGTCGCTCTCATCAGAGACGATGAAGTCAAGAGCAGCCATGCGCGATGAGAAGTTGGCAAAGGGAGCCAATTCTTGCTTGGAGGTGAGAGTCTCTTTTGTATGGAGATTTGGGAACAGAGCTCTGAGCGGTGCAAGTGTATCCTCCCCTCCGTACACATCCCCTGATGCAACGTACAAGTTAACCTCTCTCCCGAAACCTAAGCCTCTGAGCATCAGACCGATCTCCTCTGGCGTCAGGGGACATCTCCCGTGCTGCCGTACCTTGTCAGGGTTTGCCGCCTGCACATGCATTGCCCCACCAATACAATTGTTATTATACAAAAGAAAAAGAAAACAGAGAGCTTAATTTTCAGAAAGAAAGAAGCAAGCAAGTTTCTCACATGTAATGTTTTCCACCTTCTTCGCATAGCTCCGAGTTCGAGCCTCTCTTTCTGGCCTCCCCCGTAGTAGCATCCGGAGAAAGCCAGCATGTCAGGTTCGAACCTGAGATGGAGGGCCACGAAGTGTTTGGCCTTGCTTCTCATGCGGTCCACCAGCAATTGGCCCATCCTGTTGATAGACTCTGTATATCTCAAGGCATGGTAGTTCACTCTACACCTCAGCTTCTGGAGCTCTGGGTCAAGCTCGTTGGACAGCCTGTAATCGAACTTGGACAGTTGTACAACCTGCATGCATGCATGCATGCCAACAATTAATTAAGTTGAGAGACTTGAGAGAGCATATATATATATATAAAATGGATCAGGAAAAGGAACGGACATGTTTCTTGTTAAGAATGGGGAGAACACGCTCCATGTAGCAAGAGGGAGTGCACTTCCTGGGAACACGCATGGACTGTAGTCCCTGAAGCAGTCTTGGCTCTTCTTCTTTTGGAAGCTCCTTGATGATGTTCACGTCCTTTGAGAGTTGCGTTATGAACCGATCAACGTCGAATATCTCTTCAAAATTGCTGCAAGGTTAGAAGAAAACGTCCAAGCTTAATAATAAAAAACACAGATATATTCATATTCTTAGGGAGCAAGGAACAAGAGATGACCTGGCGTCCTTCCAGTATGAATTCTGGTCAAGTTTAGGCACCACAAGAGTGGCGTTTAGAATGTATGCAGCCACCACTGCATCTATTATCTGTTTCATAGGATAAAAGAAATTAAACAAGAATCAGAAGGGATGTTGGTTCACAATTAAATCACAAAACTAAGAAGAAACAAGTCTCTCACCCCTGTTCGTTGCTGGTTTAGCCCTCCGCTTGTAACTATCAGTAAATAGCGATCGCTTTGCGGCCTTCTCGTAACTGCATGCCCACCATTAATATTTGATCAACCAAGATTTTAATATTGAAGCTGCTCGCTAGTCAAAACATATTAATTAATTAATGTACCTCGAGAAGAGAAGGTGTCAGTGGCATTGCTGCAGCCATAATACGATTTGGACAATCTCGAGCTCCATAATTGACGATGGTCCAATCTTCCGCCATTTTCCTGAGATTACACAATCATCATGTTACGTCCTTAAAACCCGGTTAAACCCCAAAATTCTTTAAGAAGAAGAAAAAAGAGAGTTAAAACGTACAGGTACAAGAAAAGGCGTCGCCGG
The DNA here is from genome assembly GCA_902728155.2 of Microthlaspi erraticum. NCBI lineage: Eukaryota > Viridiplantae > Streptophyta > Magnoliopsida > Brassicales > Brassicaceae > Microthlaspi > Microthlaspi erraticum. The sequence continues at coordinate 13,318 of CACVBM020001394.1, read as the reverse complement.
ATCTGAATTGGGTTCCACGGCCACTTGATTGTTCCTCTGTATATAAACCATACCAAAATTACTTTTTTGGTTATAAAGTTAGATAATGTAGACAGATATGTATGTTGAAACATACGCGTAGGGGTGGAAGATGGATCAAGGGAGGAGGAGACAGGAAGGAAAACGAGAGGAGGAGGAAGAAGAGGAGACATCCTGAGACGGCAGAGACCAGCGGGAATAGACGGTGACGGCGCCGAAGGAGAAGCAGTAACTGGTGGCGGATCCCGGCGATGACTAGCTTTTTCTTTACTGGTTCTGCGCCATAGTCCTTCTTCTTCGTCATCAACTTGAGACTTAAGGACGTCATCGTTAAATTAATTAATTCAAAGATTCAAAGACAAGACAAGACAATAGGGTTTAGGGTAGGAGAAAAGGCTACAAAGAATAAGAAGAAAACAAGAGAAAGGGGAAGGAGAGTGTGCAAAAGGAAGAAGAGGAGGAGGAGGAAGAAGAAGAGGCCATTGTTTGTTAAGCAAGGCAGAGGAGAAGTTGGTTGCCGAGAAACTATGGACAGACTCCAAAACCAAAACTAATCTCAAACAAACAATTTAACACAATTAAAAGAGGACTGGGGTTTTGTTTTGTTTTTAATTATGCCTCCCAGCAACCCCTTACCGAATCTCCCGCTCTCTCCCCGATCTGTCAATCTTATATATTTTTATTTAGTTAACTGTTTGATGATCTCATTAGATTCTTATCTATATTTGTTGATATCCTCCAAAAACAAACTTATCCAACCAAGATTTTTATTATTTGCCAACTCAACTCCTTCAAGTATTTTCTAGTTTGAATGGGTTTATTCGAAAAAAAAAAAAGAAACAAATAAAAGCTAATATTAGAAAGTTGTGTTTTGAGTCAAATAACAGAACATGTCAATTACATGATGACATGACAATGTCATGCAAGGATGAAAACAGAGAAGAACAAGTCTTTTCTGATTATTTTTATATATATAGATATTAGAGAATTTAATACATGATCATCATCATACATGCTAATTTGAATACAAGTAAAAACTGTAAAATGCATCTCGTGTGTGTTTGACTGTATATAGTTTGAAGTGGGCCTTAATGGGCCAATTAGTGTAAGATAAGCCCAAATAGAGAAACAGAAGAAGAAACAAAAACCGCCTTAAGCTCCTGCAACGGTTAACCCCTGATTGAACCCTCCCAAGTCCCGAGAGTCCCATCATCTTCTCCTTCCTCGACGGACGATCTTAACTCTCTCAGTCTCAGGCCACAACCGCACCACTCGACAGAGAACGTAAGTCCTATTTTTCGACTCCTTGCTCCTTTTTTTTCTACTTGTACTTTTGTATCAACTCGTAATATCTCCTATTTCGGCTTCATCTATCTTTTTTTTTTGTTTGTATCTCTCACTTGCACAGTAATCCAAATTTCATGTACTAAGCCAACCTGAATATACGACTAGCGATTATGTTATTTCGCACTGAAGCTTTTTGCTCTGTATCTATGTGAAATCGTGTAATTGCAGATGGAGTCGACTGCTAGATTAGTGGGTGGGAAGCAAGTAGCGGTGTCCTTGACGAATACAAATAGAAATGGAAATAGAATTGGCAAAGTGACAAGACAAGCAGCAAGTTTTCTACCTATGCGAACAAATCCCCAAAACCAGGCCCTTCATCACAGTCAGAGTCAGAGTCAGAGCAATCAACACTTGAAATTGAGTCGTCGGATTAATAAACTCCCTCCTGACTGTGGTGCTGTCAGAGATGACTCTAACGCTTCAATAGACAAACTCCCGTAAGGCTGCTGAGGTGTTGCGTTATCCCTTTCGATGGATTGTCATTTGGCATTGGATTAACCTCCACGCTTCTTGCCTGCCTATGTGTTCGATAATGCTCTCATCTCTATCCTTGCTTTCCCAGGGAGGTTCATGGAAATGCCAAATCACGCCCTCTGCCTCTCGATCTCAAACGAGAACTCGTCCTGCTCTCTCTTCCTGCCATTGCTGGCCAGGCCATCGATCCTCTGACTCAGCTCATGGAGACTGCTTACATTGGAAGGCTCGGTACTCTTTCCTTTCCTTTCTTTCCTTCTCCTGACCTGACTGAGAAAGTGAGAATCTGCTTCATCTTACTTGCCAAGGATTCCTTGTTTCGAATCTGCAGGATCTGTAGAGTTGGGTTCGGCTGCCGTCTCCATGTCCATCTTCAATACCATATCAAAGCTCTTCAACATTCCCCTCCTCAGCGTCGCCACTTCTTTCGTAGCTGAGGATCTTGCCGCTCAAGGTGACACTGCTTTAGGAGAAGAAAGGAAACAGTTGTCTTCAGTGTCCACAGCGCTAGTCTTAGCCATTGGAATTGGCTTCTTCGAGGCCGTGGCTTTGTCTTTGGCATCTGCTCCTTTTTTAAGGCTCATGGGTGTACACCCTGTAAGTCCACTCCTTTTCGCGCTTGTCATATGTATGCCATGTAGGATTGCGTTTCATCTATGCTCATAAATGCTTGTCATATGATATACTCAGATGTCAGAAATGTTCATCCCCGCACGCCAGTTTCTTCTCCTTAGGGCGCTTGGTGCTCCTGCTTATGTGGTTTCTTTAGCTCTTCAAGGCATTTTCCGTGGATTCAAGGATACCAAAACTCCAGTCTACTGTTTAGGCTAGCATTCCTTTTTTCTTTAAATCTTATCTGGCTAGCATTGTCCGTTTCCATTGGCTCACTCATCCTCTGATTGTCCATAATGCAGGTATTGGTAATTTTCTGGCTGTATTTTTGTTCCCTCTGTTTATTTACCAGTTCAGGATGGGTGTAGCCGGGGCAGCCATCTCTAGCGTCATATCCCAGTATGTATCTTAACCTTTTTCTTCTTCTTCTTCTCCAGCCTTTTCTCCTTTTCTCAACCTGGGAGGATGGCTTTTCTCTGATTCTCAGGTACACTGTTGCCATTTTAATGATTATGCTTTTGAACAAAAGAGTTATCCTGCTTCCTCCAAAGTTGGGCTCTCTTAAGTTCGGGGATTACCTAAAATCTGGTATGCAGGCAACAATCTCTCAGTTATGATGTTTATGGAAGTGTAAACTTAAGTATCTAGGTTTGAAACCTTGCACTTGATTTGAAGGGGGATTCGTTCTTGGGAGGACTCTGTCAGTGCTCGTGACCATGACTGTTGCCACGTCAATGGCCGCTCGTCAAGGAGCTTTTGCAATGGCAGCTCATCAGATATGCATGCAAGTCTGGTTGGCGGTATCTATGCTTACTGATGCACTCGCTTCATCTGCACAGGTATTACATTCCCAGCTTGGTTTTCAGATTTGGGCTGTCACTTTCCTTGTTTACTTGGTATAAAATGTTTTTGAGATAGTTGCGACTTGTGAGGGATGGTAATAAGCCTTTGTGCTGTGTTGTGTTTGATCAGGCCTTAATCGCGAGTTGTGCATCCAAAAGAGACTTTGACGGTGTGAAAGAGGTTACGACTTTTGTTCTCAAGGTCTGTCTGAGCTCACTTGTTCATATTCACTTGTTTCCTCGAAATTCTTTAACCATCAAATTCTGTACAGATAGGAGTGGTGACAGGCATTGCATTGGCTATTGTGTTGGGGTTGTCATTTGATTCGATAGCTGGTTTGTTTTCCAAAGACCCTCAAGTTCTGCAGATAGTGAGAAAAGGTGTACTGGTGAGTGGTGTTATTTGAGAATTGAGATAGAAAGTAAGTGGTACAGTGATGGATTTCAATGGTTCCCGACGTAACTTACGTATTGAAATCCAGTTTGTAGCGGCAACACAACCTATCACAGCGCAAGCGTTTATATTTGATGGGCTGCACTATGGGATGTCGGACTTCGGATATGCAGCTTGGTCGATGATGGTGGTGGGAGCAATATCATCAGCGTTCATGCTCTATGCACAGGCAGGCTTGGGGATAAGTGGAGTCTGGATTGGGCTGAGCATGTTCATGGGCTTGCGGATGCTCGCTGGTTTCGCCAGGTAAACCAAACAGCTTTCTTTCTCTCTATCCATCTTTAGTTGCAAGTCAAAGTGTAATCTAATCCTTATATGTGTTTTTTTTGGGAAGATTAATGTGGAGCAAGGGTCCATGGTGGTTCATGCATTCAAGTCACAAGGTACTCTCACTTTCCTTAGTCGTCTCCTCCTCTCTCTCTCTCTCTCTTTTCTACTTTTCTTGTTGGCTAACTCTGTTTTTTTTTTTTTTTTTAATCTATGGCAGCGTCTTGCTTAAAGCTCTGAGAGAGGGAGAGAGACGTGTCACAAATTGCCCAATCTTCATCTTTTCATGTTTGACAAATGACAATCCAATCATTCTTCGATTTCTTCCTGAATATATATACATGTCAACAAGTTAGTTGTAGTTGTGAATAAATCAGTTCAAATACGCAGAAGCCAAAAGCAGCGAACCATACAGTATTTCTGATTAGGCAACGGTTGACTATATACTCGCAGACCCTTTTTATTTTGCCGTATTTCACTCGTACTACGGTTTCCACTTGTATATTAGAAAAATTCATTTCAATGGAAAATGTTTTGTAATAAAATATTTGTCATTCAAAACTCAATGTTAAATAGCTAGATTAAGGACAATTTTTGACATTCTTGTTAAAAAATAGTCTAGATTATATTCTAGTAATTTGATAAAGGTAAATTAATCAGCCGGAGGCCTTTGAGTTGTGGAGAGAGAGAAGAGAGAAGAGAGATGGATTCGTCGGCGTCGTTAGTAGGCAACAGATATTGGGTGCTCCGACATGGCAAGAGCATTCCCAACGAGAGAGGCCTTATCGTCTCTTCAATGGTTGGTTTGCTTTCGCTCTCTCTCTCTCTCACACTCTCACTCTTATTATCGTCTTCTCGCTGCTGATTTACATGGAATTGTAGGAAAACGGCGTGCTCTCCGACTACCAATTAGCTCCTGATGGTGTCGCTCAGGCTCAGCTCGCCGGCCAATCTTTCCTTGAGGTAATGATTATGAGATTTTATGTACAGTATTTATGAAATTCATCATCACCCCCCCCCAAACAAAACATAACTTTGTCTCTTTTATTCGATTTGCAGCAACTCAAGGAAAGTAAGATATCAGTGGACAAGGTCCGCATTTGCTACTCTCCCTTCTCCAGAACCACTCACACCGCTAGGGTTGTCGCTCAGGTCCTCAATCTCCCTTTTGATGCTCCCCACTGCAAGGTTCTTCTCTTTCACTATTCCTCCTGCTTTCTATGTTTCTCTGCGCATGCTCTTTGTATTGAATCTGTCACTGCTGCTGAGACCAGATGATTGAAGCTCTCCGAGAACGCTATTTTGGACCTACTTTTGAACTCAAGTCACATGACAAGGTGCGTTTGCTTATGTTTTGTCAATCATTCCCTCACCTACTTGCCTAGCATTTGTGTACATCATAGCAAACGGAGAGTGATCTTCGAATTGCCACAGTACGAAGAGATATGGGCCCTTGATGAGAAAGATCCGTTCCAGAGACCACAAGGAGGTGAAAGTGTTGATGATGTTGTATCCAGACTTACCGTTGCCATGGAACTCATGGAAGCAGAATATCAGAGGTATGCTTTCTTCTTGCACCCATCATTACCACCACCACCACCACCTGCTCACTTGCTCAGCTCAGCTCACTGCAAAAGTGTTTCTTCATTCTAGGTGCGCAATTCTGGTGGTGAGTCATGGAGATCCTCTGCAGATGTTGCAGACCATTTTCCATTCCGCTAAACAACAGAGAGGAGATGGTTTGGCTGAGAGAATTCAGATGAGCAGAGTTGCTTCTGTCTTGTCACAGCACCGCAACTTTGCTTTGCTCACCGGTGAGCTCCGACCCCTCGTCTGATTTAAACCATTTTTATCCATGGAACCTGAATAAACAAACTATTCAACCTTTTTGGCATGTCGTCACTTCCTGACATTCTTGTAATTGCTTGATTTGGCAAGAAAGACTACGAAACATGGAGGTTTATTCTTCTGCAATAAGAAATCATATGCTCATATATGGTATATAATTATGTATCTTCAAAATCTATACACAATATTTAACGGCTTCTAGGTGACCATCCTCGTCTGCAACGCTTTGAGGAAAAAATGGTGGAACAAACTGAGAGCTACCGTCAGAAATTAATATCTAATTAATAATTTTATATTATATTTTTCTCATTAACTCTCAATCCTTAATGAAATTAAATATCTACTTAATATTTTCATATTATATTTTTCTCATTAACTCTCAGATTAAAATGACTTTAGTATTCTTAACAAAATTAATATCTTCATATTATATTTTTGGAGAATGAAGCTTTCTCTTTCACTCTCAGATTTCAAAAGTCCAAAATGCCATCAATAAAAACTCAATAAAATCCTAGTAATTGCCGAGAGGTCTAGGGTTTGACTGTTTGAGTCCCAAAGAGTGCGATTTGCTAATAATTTATGCAGATTAATGGAAACAAGATTACAAGAGGTCTACAGATTGGTGCAGGTGGAGTCGTCCGTCGTGGAGTCTTTTGAATACGATAGAATTGTCAGTGCAGGTGGAGCTTGGAGCCTTTGAATATGGTAGAATTGTCTTTTGTAGAATTGTCTTGTAACAGTTCTCACAATGTGTCTTACATTAGAAAATCAGTGTTAAAAAAGAAAACCCCCAATGGAGTTCTACCATTGAAGTAAAAAAAACAATATAATCTATCTAAGATATTTTAAGATAAAATTAACTCAAAAAAATTAAATAAGAATCATGAGAGGTTGTCCATTGATCATAGTCTAATGACACTAAACTGAAAATTAATACATTGGCTGGTTTCTACTCATCACACATTTATTTTGAATTGATATATTTCAACACTTATTGAATGGTTGAATTTAAAAGAATGGAACTGCACTCAAAGCAACTGATTTATAAAATACTGTCCAGCCTTTTATGGAATTTTAATGAATTTGATTTCAGCCTTTTGGAATGAGGTTATGAGTTTTTTCTTAACTAAGAAAAAATGTAAATATCATCTGATAGCGATGCTAGCCATTCACTGTCTCATGTGCCTTTTCAGTCGGAGTTAAGAACCAAACATTGTAAGGACAAGAGATCAACACTCTAAGCCTAGAGGAGAACTCCTTGTCCCTCCTTATCTTTATCTGATACTATGACCAACTCTACTGGAAGATGATAGAAAGGAGTCTGTTGCCCATAAAAGGATGTCATGTAACATTCTTTTACATCTTATCCCCTCCTCCGGGAACGAAGTAGATACTTGACTAGTTGACTTACAAGTCTTGTTTTTCAGAAAATCTCCAACCCATAACCCTTCCTTGTCATCAACATAAGCCCATATTAACATGTTACACAACATGTTATTCGATTTTCTCATAGATCTCATCAGGACTCCAACCAGCAAGGAATGGGAACTCCTCCAGGTTCCAGAACACGTATGCCGCTTTCCCTATCACCAATCTGGTATGCTCTAAACGAAATAACGAGATACAAGTAGGTTAAATGATCCATTATATTTACTATTCCCTCCTTTTCAAATTACTTGTCATTCTAGAAATGTATATAGATATATTTTGAGCTAAATACAATTTTAGAATGACAAGTAATTTGAAACAGAATGAGTAGTAGACATAATGGATCAACTAACATTTTCCTTAATTTGAAGTTCATTCTTTCTAGTTTTTAAGGTTTTTTTTAAATACAGAGTTAAATAATGAAGGTCACGACAAAGAAAACAAAACATGAAAACGCTTGAAAATGCTTTCCAATTATACACATAAGTGACATCAAGAATCTATCGTCAGTACCTGCTTTTCGTTGTGACCTTTCTTCTGGTTAATATAAACCCTTTCACTCTCATCAAGAGCCACCACCACACCCAACAACAATGTCTATCCTTCTCCCAACCAATTTACAACAATGCCCATCGTCCTCTTCTCGCCGTCAACGCCTCTCTTCTCCCAGTCACCCTCTACCGCCTTCTCTGTCATTGAAACTCGTCGGAAATATCTCAAACAGGTAAACGGTATGGACAAATGACTTGTCGCACATACAGTAGAACTTCTATAAATGAACACTCCATAAATTACTATTCATTATAAGCTACTAAATTTCTCATGCTCCTAAGTCGGACCACTATAGAAAATAACAAAACTCACTAAGATGATAGGTTAATAATTTTGAAACTTCTATCATTTGGGTATGTATCTCTCTATAATACGTCAACCTCATTACGAGGAAGGGGTTGGTTACTCTCTGCACACAAGTTTTTGATACGCCATCAGAAAACATCAATTTTTTTTGCAAAACTAAATGCCACAGCCAAATATTTATTTTTTTCTCTACTAAGCACAGATATGGTACCAATCGAAATTCACGTATATACGATTCATTTAGTACTATTTTTATTTGAAATGCTAAATTTCATGCCACTAGTTTTTCTACTGTTATATATCGTACTACTTAAAATTAAAAATGATGTAATAATACATTAATATGTATTTTTTTTTCCCCAACTAGCAAGTCTTCTCCAATTTTCCACGTTATAATATAAAAAATAAATAATGAAGGACCACACACTCACAGTCACTAGACTCGCGACAAAGAAATAAAATAAAAAGTATGTAAATAAATATATCCAACATGGTGGGATCAAGAATCTATAATTCAGTATCTATCTGCGCTTCGCTGCGACCTTTCTTCTTCAATTTTTATATTTCTTCTCCGCTCAATAAAAACCCTTTCACTCGCTCAAAGAGACACACACACACACACCACAGCAACAAACAACAAAATGTCTCTCCTTCTTCCATCCAATTTACAACAATGCCCTTCGTCCTCTCTCTCGCCATCACCACCTCTCCTCTCCCCGTCACCTTCCACCGCCTTCTCCGTCGTCGGAACTCGCCGGAGATGCCTCAGATTGGTCACTTCCTGCGTCTCCTCCGTTCAAATCTCCGTCGCCAACGGTTCCGCTCCCGCTCCCGTTCCCGGCGCTGTGATCGTGGAGCGAGAACAGATTCGTCTTGGTCTTCCTAGTAAAGGACGCATGGCCGCCGATGCGATCGATCTTCTCAAGGTTGGTGATTTCACGATGCGGTTATTCGATAACGTTGAAAATGATTAGTCTTCGCTTCAAAAGTCAGATTATTTATTATTTTTGCTAATCATGCTTAGAGACCAATCATACTGAATTCGACAGAGACTAATTTAATTTATGTATTATTTTTTTTTCACAAGTAGCTTTCTTGTTTTTGTGTTCTTCATGCGTTGACCATAATCTCTTGTGAAACTTAATGAGAACTTCCACAGGCTGCTTAATTTTATTTTTTGCACTTGAATGTCGTTGTGATTTGATTGATACTCAGTTATGCTTTTAAGTTTTAAATTTAGTGAATTAATTGGAGAAAGTTTGGATCTTTAAAAAGATTGAGTCTTGGCTATTTTGTTTATTGGAGCAAGAAACTCTGTTGGTTAATTGTTTGGTTCGTTCTGCTTGTGTTTAACTTCGAATCCTTCTTTTAATTAGAGGGCCAATCATATTTTTTCTCTACTGATTTCGACAGAAACTAGTTCACTTATTTGTTTTATAAGTAGCTTTCTTGTTTCTGTGTTCGTCATGCGTTGACCATAATCTCTTTTGAAACTTTATATGGTTTCTGAGAACTTCCACACGCTGCTTTTTTTTTTTTACTTGAATGTCGTTGGGATTTTAGTTTTAAGTTTAGTGAATTAATTGGAGAAAGTTTGGATCTTTAGAAAAATAAGAGTCTTGGCTATTTTGTTTATTGGAAGTAGAAACTCTGTTAATCGTTTGGTTCCTCAACTTGCATATTCTTAAGGCGATTTGGTTTGTTTGTAGAAAGTTTGGATCTTTAAAAGGTCAATTCTTGGCGATTTCTTTTACTGAAACTAGGCAGTTTGGATCTTTAAAAAGATCGAGTCTTGATATATTTTTCTTTGTTGGAGATTAGGAGGTAGACACTCTCTTGATTGTTTTGTTGTTTTGTTCCTCAACTTTCATATTCCTAATGTAGGATTGTTTGCGTTTGATGATCTCTTTCTTAACACCAAAAAGTTTTTTTTGTTCTTCCTCGGATCGTTGACAAAGCTTCATTGGAAGCCAAATCTCTGAAGTGTCGCTTTTAGTGACTTGTAAACTCATAGCTTGTTTTGACTCTTGATCATTTGTTGTTTTGTTGTGTGAAGGACTGTCAACTATTTGTCAAACAAGTGAATCCAAGGCAATACGTTGCACAAATTCCTCAGGTATGCATTAGAAGCAAACTCAAGACCACAGTGTTGTGTTCTGGTTTATATTTTTCATCATGACTTATATTGGTTTCATGTTCTTCAGTTACCAAACACTGAAGTTTGGTTTCAACGGCCAAAAGACATTGTGAGGAAGTTACTCTCAGGAGATCTGGATCTAGGTATCGTCGGTCTTGACACACTTAGTGAATATGGTCAGGTAAGTTAAAAGACCATCACACTTCTCTTGAAGAACTTTGATATCATTTTCACAATGTATTAGTTATTAGGATTTAGAATATAGAGTTGTCTCTGGAAGGCCTCTTTTGCATCACAATTTAGATGTTTGTGTTTTCATATTTTAGGAAAATGAAGATCTTATCATTGTCCATGAAGCTCTCAACTTTGGAGACTGCCATTTGTCCATTGCGGTATGCTCTAATCTATAGTGGTTTTGGTTCTTCATACTAGTTACTGTGGATGGTTTTCTTATTGGATCTCAAAATGATCTCAGATACCTAACTATGGGATTTTTGAGAACATCAATTCTCTCAAGGAGCTAGCACAAATGCCACAGTGGAATGAGCAGAGACCCTTACGCGTTGCCACTGGCTTCACTTATGTATGATGAGTTACAGATTCTCCTTTTTGGTGCGCTGTTGTCATTTAAATAACTCTCAGGATGTATGTCTTTAGACTTTTTTATAATCCTTGGGAATGATTCCACTGGTTTTTTTGCAGCTCGGTCCCAAATTCATGCAAGAAAATGGCATACATCATGTGACCTTCTCAACTGCTGATGGAGCCCTGGAGGCAGCTCCAGCGGTAAGATTACACTATTTTACATCTAAGCCATATAATATTTCTTCTTCAACACTAAGATGCTTAAAACTATGGTGTGTTATCAATGATTCTTCAGTATTTGTTGACATATGTGCTGTTGTTAATTAGATGGGAATAGCTGATGCCATATTGGACCTTGTAAGTAGTGGGACAACACTGAAAGAGAACAACTTGAAAGAGATTGAAGGAGGTGTTGTGCTTGAAAGTCAGGTGAGTGTGAAGTTCTTGGAGCCTTGAAACTCTCTGCTTAGAGAACAACTGTTGTTGGTGACTAATGCTTTTGATACTTTCAGGGGGTTCTTGTGGCAAGCAGAAGAGCATTGACAGAGAGAAAAGGCGCGTTAAACACAGTACATGAGATTCTTGAGAGACTGGAGGCTCATCTGAAAGCAGACGGCCAATTCACTGTATGCATCTTGATGATTCTTTCTTTATTTTGTTATCTTTCTTTTCTCTGATGTTCTTCATTTCAGGTTGTTGCAAACATGAGAGGAAATAGTGCTGATGAAGTAGCTGAGTGTGTGTTGAACCAACTATCAATGTCAGGATTACAGGTAATGTTGCAGAAGGGTTCTCAAGTCTTAGCTTCTCTTTTTGTTTTTATCTCTCACTGATTGTTTGTGGCTTCTCTCAGGGACCAACAATAAGTCCAGTTTACTGTACAGAAGAGGGAAAAGCATTTGTTGACTACTATGCCATTGTGATTTGTGTACCAAAAAAGGCCCTCTACGCCTCTGTGAAGCAACTGAGAGCGGTTAGTATTCTTCTCTGCACAGCTTCTTGCTTAGTAATATAAACACTTTCTTGGTTTCTCTAGTGAATGATCAGCAATGTTGTTGTAGGTCGGAGGCAGTGGGGTTTTAGTATCACCTGTTACCTACATTTTCGATGAGGACACTCCAAGATGGGGTCAACTCCTGAGAAACCTCAAGCTTTAAAATGTTTTTGCTGAAAAAGTTCTAAGAAGAAGACCCTTTGGTGTACATCTCTGGGTTTTGTGATATACCTTTGTGTGTCAGCTTTATACTTCTGTCTTCTTTTTTACTCTGTTTGTAACTTCTAGCTCCCTTTTATGTATGGATCCTTTTTACATTGTTGTTGTTGTTCTTTTTTTTTTTTTTCTTTTCCAACCACATTGTTGATAAATCTGTTGGAACAAGAATAAAAGTAAAATAAAAGATGTTCAATGAACACATCAAGGTTCAATGAAAACGTCTAGTAATAGTTACAATTGGCTTTGTCGGCAATTATTTCCGACTCTTGTGGTGTTTTAATTCAAGAAACAGGTTCCTTGTGTCACACAGACTCGATGTTAAGAGTCTTTAAAAAGGTATAAGAAAAGTTCTTTTTCAGACTGACTTCATAATTTTTCAAGTTTCATTGATGACTTGGTTCTGTGTTTTCACTTTGCGTACAGTTCCCTAGTTTGTGATTTTATATCTTTTTAGTATAAAGCTAGATGCGGGTCGATCCTATGCTCCTCTTTGTTTTAGCAACTTATCATAAGGTCTCCTATCTTTTCAGTCGAGTGGGTGAGGTGATCTTGACACACGATCATGAATTCATGATATGTGTTTTATGGCTAATTTTCCCTTTTCTCAAATAATAGTAAAAATACAAAAGAGCTAATGTTACTTATTAACTTTAACAACTTTCTATATTTTCATATAAATTATAAAATATTCAATTATAATTTTTTGCGTATGTGTATATTCTAATTTAATTATCTTATTATATAAACTTGGATGTGCAAGATATAGTCGTGATACATAGGAAAATTATAACTCATCAACTATCATAAATAATATAGATTAGATGATAATATGTGTCAACACATAAATTTAATGAAGAAAGTATTGAAAATAGAAAAGTAACAAAATAAGAAGCAATTGTCCAATTTGCTAATTAGGTAAAATAAAATATAGAGTTTTTTTTAATGTCAGTAAAAAAAAGAAAAAAATACTAAAATAAAATATATCTAATTACGTTACATTAGAATAATTATGACGGAGTTTCACGAGTAATTTATTTTTAATTTATTTATTTATTCCATAAATTTTAAAAAGCTGTAAATTTATTATATATCCCACATATACATATGACATATTCTAGTTTAACATAACTGCTAATATATAAAGAGAATGTAATATTTTCATGTAAACTTGTTTCATTCTATAAGGGGTTTTAGGGTTTGACACAAAGATTAAGAAGTCATTTAATTTTTTAAGC
>CACVBM020001393.1:0-52848 GCA_902728155.2 Microthlaspi erraticum | reverse complement strand
GAACCTCTTAGGGTTAAGTTCACTACCAGGTTTGGCCAAAAGAGGAGTCTCCGTATCCCTCACGAAACATATTGTCAGAGCAAACATCAAGATATCGACAAAAGTGTTGAAGACCAATCTTAGGATGAACCAGAGCCCTACAAACAACCACAAGAACTTGTTGAAAACCCCGCTGTAGCATCTCGGTCCGAATCGTTTTTTCTGAACGGAAACAGTAGGCAAAGCCTCAGGGTCCGATGTTTTGCGAGTGCAAGCGAGGAGAAGAGACATGAGAGACATTCCATCACCCAAAGAATGATGGATCTTGATAATTGCAGTGGATTCAGCGTTTGATGTTTTGAGGCATACTACGTGAAGTTCCCATAATGGTTTAGACAAATCCAGAGGAACGGTCGTTAACTTTGAGATATAGTCCTCGAGATACTGATCGGGGTTTTTTATCTCGGGATTTATGTCCGGAACAATCACATGCTCTTCTACTCTGACTTCTGTCCGAACCCAACTCGGTTTCCCTTTCTTCCCATTCTTCATATCCTGAAATTTATCAGTTACAATAAAAAAAATCAATATATAGATAAGGTCCACAAACAAAAATCATTATATGATTAATACAGTATAAATTACGATAAATTAAGACATGTTTGACCAGATTACAACAACTAATGACTCTTAAACCTTAGTTAAGAGTATGTTATAACAATGATATAAACAGGGTAAAGATCAAATACTGAAACATGTGGTGATATATGCATCTAATGATTTTATTTCATTTTTTTCTGTGGTGTCTCGTGTGTGCCTCTACATACATAATAGTGAAATATTTTTAACAAAAAGAAATATATTGGCGTATATATAAATGTTATAGATGTGTGTTTGGACTTACTAAAATGCTGGAGAAGCGAGGGTGATTAACGAGGGTGTGTTTAAGGCCTTCGGTAATGGCAGATGGATTTCCTTTGACTTTACATCCCATTAAGAGGATTATGGCACAGTTAAAGTCCGTTGAGTTGAACAGCCGTGAGCATGGGCTGAGTGGCTCCTCCTCCACCGTCTCCTCCGCCGTCTTCTTCTCCCCTCCCATACTTTGACCTATTTGTGGCTCTTTCCAAGTTTTGTGGGTTCTTTTACTCACTCACAGTCGCTTTATACTCTATGCTCTATATATAAATGAACTACAGGATTCTAGTTGTGGCCTCATATGGTCCCTTTAGTTAGCTACTATATATCATGTGGATGTGTTGTATTCATGTCGGTATATTTTGTTTTTTTAATCATGACACCATCAGTACTTGGATATAATATTATATACATTATACTTTCTCCGTTTTAAATTAGTTGTCGTTTTGGCAAAATGTATCTGCAATTATTTGGATGTATCTGCAATGCAAAACATGTCTAGATACATCCAAATATTTGCAGATACATTTTGTCAAAACGACAACTAATTTGAAATGGATGGAGTATATTTTAACATGTATATACTTTTTTTTATTTTTTTAGACCCAAACGTAATCTCAAAAGTTGTTATTGTTATGCAAAACTGCAAATACTCTAGAGGTCAAGTCAGAATATTAAAAATCGAATCCTAGGTATACGAGAATTTTATTGACTTCTCTCTACCCACTATACTAACTTCATTCATTCGCCATCAGAATTCAATTATGCTACAATTCTCTCTTTTCTTGTGCCCTGACACCCTCTATTTATATCAGTTTTGCTCTTCAATTTCTGCTTGATCTATAATACCTATTGGTCACGTACTAAAGTTCGAGTTAAATCAAATCTACGCATTTGTCCTATAAGTATGGAGTTGTTTTCAATTTATTAAGTAGTAGATGAATAGGATTGGGATTGAAAGATTCCTCAAGCTTTCTGTTAAAATTATATATTGACGAATTGTGGTTCAAATATATATTTTTAAAGTATTGCTGTCAAATTTTTGTACATACAGTATATGTAAAAACTTTTTAACCAAAAAAATGAAGCATAGGCAAAAGCAAACGATTAGAAAAAAAAAAAAAAAAAAAAAAAAAAAAAAAAAGGTAAGAAAATCAACCTATAACTAATACACACCGGTAATTAAGTATCCCTCACATTGTGGGTATATGCCCTTGTTGATAGAAAAGCGGCCTATGTCATTGTCAAACCTTGAACTGTGTTGTAGTTGTTAAAAGAATTGGGTAAATTTAGGCAATATACATAGATAATCTGACAATTAAATATATCACTATAATAGTTGTTAATTAAATCAATACAAATACATATAGTAAAATCATACATATTTACCCTATAAGATAAAACATTAAAAGTGATATCATATAATAAATTGTAAGATTTCGTGATAACAAATACAAACAAATGATATAACATTTAAACAATTATGTGCTAACATCTAATCATTTTTTGCTAACATTATCTATTAACCAAATTAGTGAAATCATGTTAACATTCAAATTATTATACGCTAACATTCAAACCATTATACGTTAACATTTAAATCATTACTTGCTAACAAATTCGTTAACAACAAAATGTAAACAATTTATCATGATTTTTGTTAACAAGGTAACATAATCTATGTTAACAAGATAATGTGATGTTTGTTAGCAAATAATATAGTATTTGTTAGCGAGATGACGTATTTTTTGTTAGCAAAGTAACTAACAACTTATTAGCAGAGGGATATAATATTTGTTAGAGAGATTTAAGACTAATTGTTAGCAAGATTGTTGTGATTTTAATAGGGGTTTTATTGTCTTCAGCCATATGAACAGTGGACTAAAAAATTGTCAGAAACATCTATTTAATTTCAGGATTATTGATGTATATGTAGTGCAATTTCCCAAAAGAATTTAAAACAGAAATTTGCGAACAAAAACAAAACGTCCAAACACGATAAAGAGAAAAAAAAATATATATCACGAAAATGCCTTTGTCAAACGGTAATCCGCTCAAAATTTGTTTTAAGTCTTTTTGAAGTCTTTAATCAAGGTTTTAGTTTACCAGTTAGGTTTCATAGTCTTTCCAGAGAGACCAATGGTTACTATTTGCCTTTATTCTAACAACAAACAAAACAAGCATTGCTCTCTTCACTGCCACGAACGCATGGGTAGGTACTGTTCAATTTATTTGGGCCAACCATATTGACCAGTGATCCATAACTGATTTCATACATATCAAATTTATTTGAAACTTTTTTTGTAAATAATTCATTCAGTGTTCCCTTTTAACGTAAACTCTATATGTTTCTAAACATAGAAGTTGGTCTGACCATCTTCTTGGTCATTCAATCAAATAGTAAGCCTCTTATATGCTACAAAAATACGTAAAGTGGAGTTGATGTCAATCAATACACATAGTACAATTTACTGCTCATTGATGTCTGCATAAACTGACAAAATAATCTTCTTCGTCTCTTTTGTTAGTTAAACTTTATTTTATAACTTCGATTAGTCTCTGTAACTATATATATATATCACACATTTACTTTGAAAATTTAGACAACTCCTTTCAGTTAATTAATGCATGGTGTGCACTTTTTCTTACCTCTTTACGGGAACCGCAAAACTTGCGCCTTGATCTTTCAATGAAGAATTTATTTGGTAACGACCAACCACTATTAACCTTTTAGCGAAAGAAAATGAAAACCAGCAACTACTACGATTGGTGATTAACCATTTTACATTTTTACTGGTTGGAAATTAATGGTATAGCTAGATAGGTTATATAACTGGTTCTTGCGTGTTAAAATGTGTGGAATCTTTGGTTCATATCATTTCTGTATGATTAAACCTCAAATTAAGGAGAAAGAAACACCGTTGAGTTGAAAATCTGATGGAACTTATGGCTTTCATTGCCATTCTCATCTTTGGTGACCGTGAGATTGATTGTACGAAAGATTGATTTGGTGGTTGCATGTAATAGTCTATGCATTTAATATCAATTGCACTTAATTTGTAGCTGGTCTTTGGTGGGGGCCTCTTGCCCTCGCTTTTTTTTTTTTTTTGTATGTTTATAATTTACCTCTAAGTTTTGACTTTTAACTATATAACCTTCTGTTAAAAAAACTTGTTATCAAGTTCTCGTTTTGTTATTTACTTTACAAACATTTTTACTCTACTCTACTCTCTTTTTTGACAATTAATAGTTGAAATATGCATAGCTTATGTATTGGATGTATATTCACCGTTGTTATACCATGATAAATTGTTCATGAGACTAAATAAATCAAACGGGTAATTTATTTTATTTTATTCCTCTCTCTGACAAATTTTTATGGAAACTCTACTATATTAGTATTATTATTATTTTTCAATTCTTTTGAGGTACAACTATTATTCTTAGAAATTTGATTTATAAATGTTTATCATATTTTCTTTGGTTAGCAGATTCTAAGTGTGGCATGGGCCAACAGATACCAAACCAGAAGAACCCAATAAAGGCCCAACAAACATAATTTTCATTTCAATCGTCGATAAAAGTATTCATTTCTCAAGCTGTGAACTTGGAACTGTGAAGTAACTTCTCGAATCCTCTCGATTTGGGGACTGAATTGAAGAAATTCATCTCTGAAAAATCGAATTTTGGGATATTCACTCTTCGAACTTTGTCTCTCGAAACCTTGTTTTCCGACTAAGCAGAGCAAAACCCCTTCCATGGCGATTATCTCCGAGGTTGAAGAAGAAAGCACCAGCCGACCCTCGTTGTTGCCGTTTAGGGCGACGTTCGATCCTTCGAACCCATTAGGGTTTTTGGAGAAAGTGTTTGACTTTCTTGGAGCACAGAGCGATTTCCTGAAGAAAGTCTCTGCGGAGCAGGAGATCGCCGCCGCTGTTAGGGCGACGAAGGAGAAGCTGAGGAAAGCGGAGAAAAAAGCTGAGAAAGAGACTGTGAAGCCTGTTGCGGAGAAGAAGGAGACCGTGAAGCCCGTGGAGAAGGAGACTGTGAAGCCGACTATGGCTGCCTCAAGCTCGAAGCCCTCGGAAGTGGAGAAGCCTAAGGAGGAGAAGAAACAAGAAACTGGTCCCGTTGGTAAATATCAAACCTTTTTCTTTTTGCTAAATTTGATAAAAATTGAATCTTGAAAAGAGTGTAGGCTCTTAGGATTGGAACTTTGATTGATATTGATGAATAAACTACGAATTTAGAACCTTGATTAGGCTGATTTGCTGCAGAGTAACGGAAAGATGTTTTCACTTTTGTGTTTGATTAGTCTTGATCATGTGTTATATATCCTTGTTTCATCTTGTATGAAGAACTATGATATCGGAAAGAGGTTCTAGGCTCTGTAACATGAAACTTTATACTTGATTATGTATGATTTTGGCCCTACTAAATCACTATGATGAGAGCATTGGTTATATCTTGTTCTTTGGAGTTAAATTTGAGTATCTGTTTCTATGCAGTTCCTAACAAAGGTAATGGAATGGATCTTGAGAACTACTCATGGGTCCAGACTCTCCAGGAGGTCACAGTTAACGTTCCGGTGCCTACTGGCACTAAAGCAAAATCTGTTGTATGTGAAATCAAGAAGAACCATATCAAGCTTGGTATCAAAGGCCAAGATCCAATCATCGATGTAAGTCCCTCTGCTACTGTTCATCATAAGTTATTCCATTGCCGTCCTGTGATAATCTTGCTTATCTTGCAAACTTTCAATGATTACAGGGAGATCTCTACGGTGCTGTGAAGCCTGATGACTGCTACTGGAATATCGGTAATATTGTCTAAACCCCTAGTGAAACAATGCACAAGAAATTTGAGGGTAAATAAGATTGCTTAATGTTATATTATTCTCTGCAGAGGATCAAAAGGTGATATCGATTCTGTTGACTAAGCGAGACCAGATGGAGTGGTGGAAATGCTGTGTGAAAGGGGAGCCTGAAATAGACACTCAGAAGGTTGAGCCAGAGAACAGCAAATTAGCTGACCTTGACCCTGAAACTCGCTCCACTGTTGAGAAAATGATGGTGCTTGTCCTCCTCTTCTTTCTCCATTTTAAGTTTCTTGAATCATCAGCTTTCTTTATTTCCTTTGTAACCACTGAAGTGTTTTCTTTTGTTTGTTCTTCGTATCCATATAGTTTGATCAAAGGCAAAAGCAGATGGGTCTTCCAACAAGCGATGAGCTACAGAAGCAAGACATTCTGAAGAAATTCATGTCTCAGGTAAACAACAATACACATCCTCTTAAAGCATATGTATCTTCAATTCTTATCACATTGTCTTACTTTGTTAATGAATGGTTTTCTTCTTTTTCGATTCCTCCACATGCAGCATCCAGAGATGGACTTCTCAAACGCAAAGATAAACTGAAGCTCCTCTTGTCTGGCCTCTCTGCCAAAGAAACAAAAACAGTTTTGCATTTTACCAGCTTGTTTTTCTTTGCATCTTTTAAACACTTGTTCCTTTTAACTGCTTTTGTTTTGGTGAATTTTGTCTACTTGAAGGCATAGTTTCTGTCTCTAGATACATGTTTGGGTTTAAGGGCTTTTGTTGATTGAAACAGTTATTAAATCCGGTTTTCTCTAATTCATATGAGTCAGCTTTAAACCGGACAAAATTTGGTATTGTTCTCCTGTGTTACGTCCTCTCGTCTCTAGAGCGATTGGTCTTTGTCACGTGACCGTGTGTTGACACGTCTGGTTTGGAATTTCGTCATTAAGCTGGCGTTTTCGGTTAAAAGATGAACCGGGACCACGAGACACATTTGTGGTCTGTTTGTGGTCCAATCCGGTTAAGTTTTGGAATGTGGTCCATGTTGTTGTGTTGTTGAGTTCTTGTTGCTCTGCAAATTTCTTTCTGCAACTTCACATAACGAATAATAAAACCCATCAATCAACTTTTACGTAATCGCAAAAACAAACGTCCTTCATTCGCGTAAATGCAGCATCCATCCACTTTGAAAGCAAAAGCCTCTTTATGTCAACATGACTCTTGTTTCAGTTTGCTGCAAGATTAAAAGGCTATGTGTGTTCAACAAAAAGCTTAACAGAATATATAAGTATTTTGCATATTTCGTACTAATCGTGTTTCTTATGTCTAGTTTGTTCACTTTGTTATATATCATTGTAAACCATCAACAAGTTTAGCCATGGATAGGGGTTTTTTCTAGTGGTTCAAGACTTCAAGTGAAAGAGACATTTCAGATCGTTTTAGACTTTTTGTGTAAGCATGAATATAGTGGCTAGAGGCTAGTTAATTGGCTATATATGGTTTTGTCGATTTTCATCAATTATTTGAAAAAGACAAACGTGCATTATATTATACACCAAATGTTGTTAGTTATCAATTTCACCATCAGAGTAATCTCATATTAGAAACTCTTCCTTTAGTTAATATCCATCAATTTCAATCTCCCTCAAAAATTATGTTGCAGATAGAACCAAAGATATGAATATATAGACGGATTCGATTTGACCTGTGAATTTTAGAAGTCACTAATACTGATCATGACACAAAAGTACAATGAGGCCAATGAACTTAAACATGTTTCAAAGACTTAATAGGTTTGGTTACAATCTTTAATCACATCAATATATTTTCTTCAAAATATCAAACCATATTGCATATGTTTGTTTACAAATTATATGTAAAATATAAACGATTCAATTCAACCCCCCCCCCCCCCCCCCCAAAAAAAACACTTTGTAATTATTAAACAACCGAGTGGGTTGATTTAGTCTCGCGGGAATCACTGGGAATAAACAATGCACTCATTGATTGTATCAGAAAAGCCAAATGTAGTAATATTCACTATCATGAGATGAAGAAAAGACAAGATATCAATTAGTCAATAAATAAATAAAAAGGAAAATTATAAAAGTGTCGATGTTACGAATAAACTAAAAGCCCCAAACATGATGGAGGCTCACACTCAAATTATATGACGCAAAACAAACCAAATAGCAAAAAACAAAAAACACCCACTTGCCAGTTGCCACTTAATCAAAAAGAAATAAAAATGACCCTTTCCATATAACACTCGAAAAATATGAACTCAAAAAGAAATAAAAATGACCCTTTCCATATAACACTCGAAAAATATGAACCATCTGTATAACTGTATGTAACTAATACTAATTTGTCTACATTCATGTAACGAGTGAGCGAAATTTCTAGAATATCTTTTTTACTTTATGCCTAATAGAATTAGTTTCATGGGAGACAAATACAAGATATGTAGACAAGATTTTTGTAACAAAAAATTTAGTGATCAAAACTTTAAAATACTGATGCTTTTGAGATGATTTCTTTGAGATATAGATCGATCTCGCCTCCTCACAGCAAACCAGCCACTCCTCTCGCATTGGGAAGTTCACATCGTCGACTTGTATGAAAAGACCGGCCATCATGCTCTTTTTGATGTTTCCGACATAAGGAAGATAGACAATGGCATCTTCGTAGCATGTTGCATATTTTGTAGTATTAATCGTGTGTGTTATGTCTAGGTTGTTAGTTTTGTAACAGGTGACTTTGAAATTGGTGGGTTTGATTTGCACTAAAAAAAACTCGCTTTAATTTATAAATTTAATTTAGTTTGTAAGTTAATTTGCAGAAAACCCTTAAACATGTGTGACTCGATTGTATTTGAAATTGATAATTATTTGCTGAATTTTGATTTTGATAGACATAACATAAATAATGGCAAAAAGAGAGACATAATTGTAGTAACCTACATTAACTACATTAACAAAGCTGGCCATTATATATGGTAGAAACTAGAATCCATGGAACAAAAACGCAGGAAAAACTCGCATAGGCCGTGTGAACCCAAGCTCATCCTCGTTCAGAATAGAAACTACATCCATAGGAGCAACATCAAAGAAATGATAACCTAGTGGAAGCGAGAAAGTATAGTTTGTCAATCCATCTGCAAGACAATTGGCCTCCCTATACACATGTGTAACTCGGACTATCCAGTCCTTTGCAATCAAGCTATGGTACCGACGTACCAGGAAAGACAAAGGATGCGTGTCACTTATCCCTGTCTGAAGAAACCCTACCATCAACTCCGAATCAACTTCCAGAACTACTCTTGTACATCTCTTCTCCCACGCCATGTACAATCCGTAGTATACACCCCAGAGTTCCGCCAACGGCGCGGAGCACCGGCCATTTGTCTCCCGTTGCACGACCCAAAAAAAAAACGCAGGAAAAAAAACTGACTTAAAATATTTTCCAAATCCCAAGAGATTGTCCATTCGTACTACATTAATTACCAATCTACACGTTTTTTCACAATATGTTAGTATTGCACTTCTTTTATCCTGTCTTGAGCTGTGTTTATAACGAAATGAATGGTGACAAACTAACAATGATACACAACTTAAAACAGGTACAACTGAAAGGTACAGATCATAATGAAACAACTTTAAAAGTAAGTAAAATACAATGAACAATGGTGTTATACAATGACCAATTGCATTTAACGTAACATCTCCTACAATATGCTATATATCAAACGACAATGGGACCATATATTATATATTAGAATCACTGTTTATTAATGTAACATCCGTAAACCAAAGAAGCTTTGTTATTATCGAAAAAATCGGCCGGTTTGATTTCGGTTGGTTTGGGCCGGTTAGGGTCAAAGAAAACCCTGGTTTTCATTTTAAAAGACGCATCCGTCGAGTTGTAGAGGAGTTTTGTCGTTTTTTGGGTTTGGAGAAGAGAAGAAGGCGATTTTAGGCGGATTCGAGACGTCTTGGGCGAATCTGCATCTGTTTGTGGCTGTTCTTCACTGTTTCTTCCTTTTTCCTTCGTTTCAATCCATTGTCAAGGTGAGTGAGTGATTGTAGGCTCGCAACTTGCTAGATTTGTGATTGATTGATGTTGTTCTTGATGAGTTCATGTGATATTTGAGTTATTCTTGCTATGTGAGTGTTGATTCTGGAGATTTACAAAGTGGTCGGTGTCGACCGACACCAAGCTGGTGTCGCTCATACAAGCCGGTTCTGTCCGGTTCAAATTGATTTAATTTTGGTTTAATGGAATTGATTTCTGGTTTGAATCTAGTTAATTGGTTTAATTCAGATTTAATTAACTATGAATTATTTAATTAATTAATTGGTTTCAAATAATTATATCAATTATTTTATGGAAAAATATTATTTAATTAAGAGAGTTATTTAATAATTGAGAAATGACATTTAATTAATTGTTGAGGATTATTAATATTATTTAATTATCTGGTAAATTACGTAATTGACATGTAGGTAAAGTGATCGTCTGACTAAGTATTTATGAAATACTTACTCAACTCTATCACAATGTGTTGCAGGTAAAATGTTCTCGTGATCGCGAAATCAAGGTCGAAGAAAAGGATGATATGATGTTTTTATTTATTTGCTTTTGTTTAACTTGCTATCACATGGTGTTTAGGTTGCTAGATTTATTATTGTTATTTGCTTTCGCTGAATACTGTTATTTAATTTTATTATTTATTGAATTTATAATAAAGACTTCCGTTAAAATTGTTTAGTATTTATTTTTATTTTTATTTTTAAAAAAACTTGGTTGTTTCAATTAGTATATGTGAATGACGAAATCACAAAATACTAAAGTAGTAGTACACATGCAGAGAAAATAATTAAATAAACAAAAATAACAACACAACTTATATAGTGGTGCAACACTAAGAGTCTAAGAGAATCCAGTCAGTGGCCTGTTATCATTTTGAACGAGCAAAGACATAATAATTTTTGGTTTCAAACATGTTCCTCCATAAAAGTCTCTCACATATGCCAATTAAAAAAATTCACGCAAATGTCACATACTATAAAAATTTCAGATTTCTTTCTGATAGAGTAAGCCTATAAGTATTTGTCAAAATCATCAAATTAATTTTTGTTCGACTAAAGAGAAAAATAAAAGCGGTACTGAAATTAAAGCAACTATTGTCTATTTGCGATGCATTTTCGTCTCTAAAACGCACAAACCATCTCTCCAGCTGTTTTCTTTTATCCCCATCTCTTTCATATTCATTCTCCCATTTTATTCCTCTCTTTTTAATTGTTTTAGAATACTCTTTTCCCATTCTTCTTTTATTTTTAGTTAGTTTATACTAAGAATAAACTTAATTATAATACAGAAATAGATCAAGCAATCATTGTTGATACAAATATATATCTATAAAGATTTTCTATAACCATCCGAGATTTAACGTTGCTATTTTTTTTAATTTCTAAAGCACATGTTATCTAACGCAACATAGTTTAGTAAAATATTAAACTCGCATGAATATTTTGTAAATTATAACTTTCAGTATTAATTTGTGTTCCAACGTGTTCAACGTTGTAGATATAAAGCAGGTACATATATTGAACTCCATTTTTGCAATAGGTGCTTACATGAAGGTAACACTCATTTTGGGCTTTGTAAATTAAATATTAAAATTCCGACAAAATCGAATGGCCATCGAGTGATCGGGGAGCACTTTTGATCTTTGTGTTGTGTTTGTCTCTTCTCTTCATCCCCTCTTGGAGTGCGTTTTGGAACTAGCTAGTGGAGAGTTTTTCCTTCTTTTTTTTTTTGCTCGAAGAATATTCTACTAGTTCTAGAATTAGCCATTGTTTTTACAATGTAATTCTTACAAAATTATTTCCTCGTTTATCTGAATAATTTTGTACCAAAGATATACAAGACAAAAGGAATATTTCTTTGAAGATTTGGAGTAATCACTAAGGCCGAAATCTTGTAGGGTTTCACAACTCATCTATTGAAGATAAATAGAGAGTCTTGGCTGCAGGGAAGCGGCATCACAAACTTGAGAGTTTTAGCATATTTGGGTTTAGGTTCAAAGATCGTGGATAGATCTGAAAACATGAGATTTACTGGAACAACAAAGATCGTGAATAGATCGTGATTGTCAAGTATATAAGTTATCTTAAAAAAAAATTTAGTAATATATTTCTTTGTAGATAAAACTCCATCCCAGTTTGTGATCTACTACTGCATCAGTAGCCCTTAGTTTTTCATATACTACTATGATACATCGAGTTTCTAGAATAAAATAACAACAATAATAGTGGTGAATCATACCACAAAATGGTCTCTATTCATTTCATCTTATAATCACGTCTAACGTCCCTTGTCTCTCTTCGTCAATCTCGTGATCGAACGCCAGCATCCTCATAAATATTAATATTTTTTAAAAAAGGTTTATATCATTTTAGTACTGATGATAATAAATACTGTTAATACCATATGTGTATCAAAAGATGGGTTCAATTCGCGATGCGGAAGTGTATGATTACGTGCTTATAGATATCAAATTAATCGAATCAAATACTAAGAATAAATCAATTCATTAGTTCCAAGGCAAAAAGCCAGAAAACTATTCCTGATAGTGATAAATTGGTTTTTCCCAGATGGTCTAAATCAAAATTTGACGGAAATTGTGCAAGTTTTTTTTTTAATTGAATGTAAATTGTGTAATTCGGTTTAACCAGTAATATATACTATCCATCGTATATGGATTTATTTTATATATTGAGTCTGGACATTTAAAATTATTTGTGAGTTTCTGATGATCTTGTTTTGACGTCGAATTTCTGATGATTTATAAAAGGATATTCTAATCTTTTTGGTACTTACAGTATGAACACGAAAAAAAGTTGGAAACTGGAAAGTGAGTGGCTACTGGCTAGGCAAGGAGGTCGCATCTGGCATGAACTTTTATGCTTTTTCTGCAGAATTGTTTATTTTCTATTTTTTAATAGATTTATTTCCTGAATAGGGAATGTTAAGGTTATGGTGTTGCACTTTGCCTTTATTCACCCAAAATTCAGTTTTCTTATGATTGTTTTTTTTTTCTTCCAAGGGAAGCAACAAACTAGGAACTCTCTTATTTGCGAAAAATAATATTTGTAGATTTCTTTTTAGGTTTTGAAATTTGGACCAATATTACATAAATTAATCATATTTTGAAAACTAACCCACTTTTTAAAATGTTGGTAAACTAATCTTTCTAATATTTAAAATTACTAAAATACCCTCAATTTTTTAGATATTAAAATTGTTTTAAAATTTCGTTTATCTTATTTAAAAATTATTTAAATTGTAAAAAAAATCTGTTATTCTAAAGATAATTATAAACAATTATTTTTATTTTATATAATAAAAAAAACTTTAGTGTGGGATATTCCCATAAAATCTGAATAAAATTTACAACAAGAAAACAAAAAGATATTTAGAAGATTTTATTTGAAATTTAACATGTCATAAATATAGAACATGAGTTAACTTTAACACATTCCATCATTTTTTTTTAAGAATGAAGTGTGAGTTTTTCTTTGTTCTAAAATGATATTTATGTGTATATATTTATAGAGTTTGATTCATTTTTATGATAAATATGAATATATTTTCAAAATAACATGTGTATTTTTAAATATTTATTAAAAAATATATAAACAAATTTTCGAAAATATCTTATATATATCTAAATTAAATATATATCTAAATTAAATAAGAATTTTTTTTCTCATTATTAATAGGAAATGATAATGGTTTTATTGTCTTTTCACTTATTAAAAAAGTTAGTTTTCAAAATTTTAAAAATCAAGGTTAGTTTTCAAATTATGAAATTTTTTAGTAATATTAAACCAACTCACCCAGTTTCTTTTGTTTTTATTCAAATAATTTTTTTTAAATAACTAAAAGAAATTTATATTTTGGCTTAAGACTAATTTGTAGTGCTGACAAAAAAAGGTAGAAATACTGCGCTTCTAACCTAGAGAATTCAGGAGACTCAAGGAGTACAAATCAGTTGCTCAATTAACCCATTGATCCATCGTTTCCTTTGTAACTGGAAATTCTCATTGTTAAATAGTTTTATCAATCAACTTTAGGTTACTTTTAGCAAAAACAAAACTTAAGCGTTGAGATTCTCTCCATAATTTTTTCTTTTTGCCAAAGGTCCATAACTTATTGAAAAAGCTATCGGATCTTTTGACCAATACCTTGTAAATGCATTGCTTATAGACAGATATAAACATAATGGAATCCAAAGAGCTCGTTTCATAACTATAAGCAATGCATAGTGATTTATATTTGTCTCCATTATAGTTATGAAACTAGCTCTTTGGGTTACATTCTGTTTGATATTTGACGGCTACATTCATATTTTTTCTTTCAAAGCTTTCTCATATACTATATTTTCTGGAATTCTATTTTTTTTATAACCAAGAGGTTTTGAACCAAAATTCAATTAATTATTCAACATGAATGTAGCCGTCAAATAATATATTTACCAGGTTTATAATAAATGTAATTAAATGTGACATCATTTTGACTATAGGAGCAAAAAAAATTAATAAAAATAAAACTCATGAAAATTGAAAAGTAAATTTACACATTGTTTACCAGTTTTTAACCACTTAGCCATCACCACTTAATTCAAAGTGTGCTGAGGTTATTTTTTGGAAATCGTGTGTTTTAGTTAAGCTTAAAGTCAATATATCGTTAATTAGTTCATGATTTGTAATTCATATATTATTTGTGAAGTGGAAGTGAGACTGATTTGATTTAAGAAAAAAAAGGAGAAGTAGAGACTGATTTGGAAAGAGTTCATTATTGGAACCACTTTCGGGTGAACGTGTTTGCGCGTGGATACCTCCAAACGCACACACACAGGCACACACCTAAATTGCGTAAACTTTGATTATAACCCTTATAAATATGAATCTAAATTGTACGACCATTATTGTAAACAAAGATTACGACGTTTTCGTATTCATGCAAAAAAGCGAGAAGCATAGGGTTAAACATGAAAACATTTTTAATGAGTCGTATGGCATGAAACCTTCGATGTAAAATTAACATAGAAAAAAAATAACAACTCCAAAAAATATAATATCATGTTACTTTCGAACAAAAAATCAGCCAATGCTCACATCTACAAAACCAATATACAAAAGGACGGAATATTTCTTCCTTTTGTTTTTTTTTTAATATAGAAGGCAAAAGATATATCTTTGGGCTATGCATTTTTGTTGTTGTTGTTGTTGTTCCAGCTGTACTAAACTTACAAATAAGTACCTATATGTGCTACATGCATCCGCAAATACGGACACTTATTATTCTCCTCATTATTTCTTGGGTCCAAATTCAGATCATAAAAGACAGAATTATCTACAGAAAACCTACTGCAAATTTAGATTCAATCCATTGCAATTTCAGTGCGGCATATCTTCAGTTTGTTTGTTTTTTTTTTTTTTTTTTTTTTTTTGATAACCATGGATAATTCTAAAGGCTTTCTAGGCCCAAAGACGAATCCCACGAGGCATATCTTCAGTTTGTTTTAAATGAAAACAATTATTATATTTTTACACAATGAGTAAGAGAATGTTAAGTGTACATGTCGCTATGTTGGCCAAATAATACTTTATGATCGTTCTCATTCATGAGAGTTCTATCGTTTGCTATATTTGATGTTCTTGTTAGACGCTATCAAACATTCAAAGACCGTTTTTACAGTCTAGACGCTTTATAGTTTTTGTCTATTTTTTCGAAAAGGTGATACATTTCCACATGTGATTTAGTTTGGTTAAACCTAGTATTAAACAGGGTCATTTGTTGTTAGCCGAATTTGTAACTTTTTAAACGACTAGGTTTGAGGGATTTGAGACCAAGTAGATAGAAACTTCCATAGCCCAGTTTCCACTTTCCATTTTCGGGATTTATGTTTTTGAATCTAAGAAAATTATGGACACAAAAGTAATAATTCGAATCCAACTTCAATATCATCACGTACTATTAGTGGGAAATGATGTTCATAAGTAACAAAATCTTTCAATTTTCATTCTCTTGTCCCAGACTCTGGACAATGTTATATATTCATATGACTTTATGTGAACGAATGAAACAAACAATTTTTTTTTTTGTATCATGTTATCATGAAGGTACGCACATGTGTTACAAAGATTTTTTATTGTTTAAATCTTACATATATAATATTGTTAAGTGACTGATTGTGAATTATCATCACATTTGGTTGTGATGAATAAGATTGTGACGAGTGAACAACAAACAAAATTGGGCCTTCATCGGGAAATAAGAAAAACAAAGACAAAATATCTCTGTCGTCTTTTATCTTCGGTGAGTGATTGTGTCATATAAAAGTATCTTTAGTTAGAATATGATACACTAATACAGAAGCTACATAGCCAATTTGATAATTAGTACAAAACATGTTTTACTCGTCCATAGTCCTAATCTATTTGATGTCGTCATTGATCTCTGATCAATTCAAAGCACGGATTTAATGTACTTGCTTCACAATTAATGTGGTAGAACGGATGCATTTACATTTTCAATTTTATTTAAGTTTATGCTTCCGTAACAATAAGGTTTATCAATCAAAACCACTTGTTCTGTTCAGAGTTTAAGATGTTAATCCCACCATCCAAAAGATGTTACCATTAGAGTAAAAACACAATTGTTAAACCATTTCATACTAAAGTAAGTAGAAATTAATTTCTATTGGCGAGAGAATCTTATTGTTCACGCGCCTCGATCTAAAGTAAATGAGGAAGTGGCAGAGGAACAGAGCAATGTAGAGCCCACACAAGACATGTGCTTTGTGTATTGTGTTGCGGTTAGCTTCTGCAAGTTGCAGCCGTACCACCGTAATATCTTAGCTAATTATCACTTCCATTGCTAATAAGTCTCTTATCGCTTAGTTTACAAAAAGCAATCACTGTAAAGTCTAATAGTCCCAAAATAAAAGCAAAACAAAGATTGACAAAAATCTAACCTAATCAACATCAGTCGCTTGTTTAATGTTTATTTAAACTTTCAAGTTCTTGTCTATCTCAATCCCATACGGTTTACTACAGCTCTTTTGTCCTTTTATTACTATATTTGTATTATATTTAGTTTGGATTAGATTCCTATAAATTATTCAGTTTAAGAATATATAGTTTTATTTTCATATTTTTAAAAACAAATCAGTTTTGTATTGTTAAGTTTTTTTTATTTTTTTATTTGACAACATTTTTGTCAATTTTAAAGCCGATTTTTATCTATACACCAAAGTGACGTACTTTTCACCCAAATTCTTCGACTTAAAAAGTTTCTTTTGGTTAGGCATGTAAAAATATACGTAAACGCGTTTGAGAGTATATGTACAGTTGTCATAGTGTTTTTATTAAAAAGAAAAGGAACCTTATGATTGAAAAAATGGAATATAGAAAAGACATGTGAAAAATGGACAAGGAACAGTGTTCCTTGCAAGTCGTCATGCTTCACCTGTTTTAATTCCAAGCTTACATATTTAACTTTTTACTCCTTACATCTCAAACCAGATCAACATTTGAAAACTTTAGATTAACGTGTAACAATATTTATTTTGGTTACTAAGCTCATGTGAGGACCCATTAATCTAGTATTCCATATGTATTACTCCCTTCGTTTTATAATAAGTGTAGTTTTGACTCTTGACTTACCCAATGTATCTAGATGTATATGGATGTATATATTAAGACTCAAAACACATTCAAATACATCAATAAATGGTCCAAATTCATTTTGTCAAAACGACATTTATTATCAAACGGATGGAGTAGTATTTTATATCAAATGATATTTTAGCCACATTTTTTTATTTGGAACGATGTTTTATATTTGTAATGGAAAAATGTGTATTGTTTTCTTTAACTAACATTACAATAAATATTTTTGATTGTTAAGAAAAGTAAGAGTATATTGATATTATGAAAAGTTTGTTAATTTGTATGCATTATGTTAAAATATCCCTTGTCACTCCGCAGAAGTATATGTGTGAAAGTGATAAAGACAAAACACATAAAAGACAAAATTTCTTGGTGATTTATAGAAGTAATCAACATATATTTATTTTTGGTGAAATTTCAATAATATGCCTCAATATTCAAAATTATACTTTTAGAATGTTGAAATCAATAAATTTCAAAACTACACTTTTATTTTGAATAAAAAAAATTTAAACCATAAAATCTAAACTTGAAACCATAGAATAAAAACTCTAAACCCTAAATCTAAAGTCTAATCAATAATTAGTGAACCCAAACTTATATTTAAATGCCAAAGATGTGAAGTTTTAAATGACATCCCAAAAAATGTATTTTTTTAAAATTTCTCTTGATTTTATTGAAAATTATTATAAAAAACGCGAGATAAAAATGAACCGAAAGAATCTTTGTGAATATTGACAAAACAACTAAAACGTTACATAAACCATTATTCACTGCTCATGTCAGAGCTTTGTCTGTATAGTTAACACTCAACAGTTACAATTTATATGCTAGCTTGCATGAAAACTCTGTCTCAGTGTCTTTCCCTGTTTTCGGAATGGTTCCGAAACAAAAACTTTTGGAAATTAGTTGAAAACTCATTTTTCCAAGTTTCTAAAACATTTCAGTTTATAAAAATGATGGAAAGACATTTCCATTTTGGAAACTTGACGGAAACTTAATTTTTGTTTTTTGAAACTTAATAAGTAAACAATTTAAAAACCAACAAAATAAGATTCAGTTATTAATTTAATTGTTTTGAGTAAGTTAATGATTAACTTGATTTGTTAAATGAAAGACATTGTAGAATTTAAGATATTTTCTCGATAAACCATAGTTGAAAATAGTTTTAGTTGATGGAGTTCATCAAAATGATTATGCAAATGAATATGATTTTTTTTTTCTATTGAATTATGACTTTTATTTTTGATAAACTATTTAATATTTATTTACTTTAAACTAATTTATATGTTTAACATTTTAATGTTTTCAAAACATTTTTATTTTTTATTTTTTCAAAACACATGTTTCATATTTTCCAAATGTTTCCACTTTTCCACACAACACAGGTTACAAGTAATACAAAAATAATTGGTTGTGTTCGGTAATTTTATACTACTGTACTGTGTGGTACCAAAAGAAATGTTTAGCTTCGTTGCAACCATTCATAAAAATGATACTCCCTCCGTTTTTTTTTAATAAATTTTCTAGCCATTATGTGTTGTTTCACAAAGATAAAATTTTTACCTTTTTGATGCACTTTTTCAGTTTTCAAGATACAATGATTATATTTGTTGGATTTTTATTGGTTTAAAATTATAAAAAGTTGTTTTATTGCAGAAATCTATGCACTAATGATTGAAAATCAACTTTTTCTTAATCTGTGTGAAAAAACTAGAAAATTTATCTTTAAAAAACGGAGGGAGTATTAACTAGCGGTATCAAAAACAATATACATACCATGTGTTTGTGTTGTTTGACCATTATTTTTAACATTTTTAAACTATTTTGTAACTGTTTATCACTTTCTTCAACTGTTACAAACTTATACTTCAATCCATTTATTCCTGATGAATAAAAGTTTTTTAAAAAGCTAATCACGACCCTAGAATAAGAAGTTATGATCAACATATATGAATATAAAATGATTACAATGGAATAATTTACACAAGAAAAGACATTTATATGTAGTTGGACACCTTTTTTTCTTCTTTATTTTATTTTTTAATTATATTGCAAAAATGAAATAGTTTTTTAATATAAAATAATAATAATGGCCTTATGGGCTTTTTTACTCTATGGTGTCCACAGTGCCCCCAATAAACAAATAAATGTAAATGAGCCTCTCTCTGTCATAAAAAGGCACAGAGGAGAGCAAAGTACCAAACTTTTTCTCTCAGGGTTTCCTCTCAAATTCTCAACTTGGCCTCTGTTTTTTATGTTCTCTAAAAACCCATTTCCTACTTCCCAAAGTTTTATCTCCCAAAGAGCAAGAACACAAAATGTATGCAGATTCTGGCTTAATGCTTTGTTACATGCAAAACTGTTCTCCAGATATTCACCAATTCGAAGACCTCTTCAAATCATACAAGCTCTCCGATGAAATGGTTTGAAATTTTATTTTTTCCATTTCACTGCATTTGAATACAGATCTTCTTATTTTTTACTTGTGATGAATTTTATTTTATTTTTGGTTGAGTTTTAAACTGATTTTCTAGGTTTTGGGTTTGTCCGGAAGATTCTCTGATTGTTTTTTTTCTTGTCTTTTTGATGTATTTGATCTTCTTTCTTCCTGTATTTATGAAGTAACAAAGTTAAACTTCGAGTGTATAAGAGATGAAGAAAGCAATTTTGTCTACTAGTGAAGTGTTTTTCCAGAGGAAAATTTGTGGTGTGAAACTGTTAAGTGGCTAATTAATACTATATTTTCTTCTCGGAAATTTTCTTATGACCACTTGATGAGATATTTTTGTTCCGCTGACTTGAATATATGTGTTTCTTTTTGTTGCTGAGAAAGTTGAGTAGGAAAATTTAGGTTTTTTCTTTCTTTTTTTCTTCTGGACAGAAGAAAAAACGGAATCTTCTTCTGCTGCAAAAAGCCAAAAAAACATTTTTTTCCGTGAGAAAATGTAAAAAGGCGTTTTCTAGGGATACTAGAGAAAGTCTTTTTTTTTTTTTGTTATATGAGTCTGATTTGATTAATGGGAAATTGAGAATTGCTCTTTCACACATGAGATTCCGTGATTTCTGGAACATGAGATTCCGTGTTCTTCAAGACTTGTTCTGTTCTAATTTAAATCACTCTTATAAACTAGAAATGGGTTTTGTGCTGTTTCATTGGCTCTTTCTTTCTCACAAATCAATCCTCCACTGAAGAAAAAAAAAAGATTCGCTTTTTTTATTAAGTTGGCTCTATTACCCTTTTTTGAACGAATCCACTCGCAAAAAGACTTGTGTTTCACTGTCTGAATGTCTCGAACTATGTTCTGTTTTTTGTTTGTGGTCTCTGATTCGATGTTTACTTTTGATTGTGATTTGCAGAACACTTTTGTTGAGTCATCAAACATCATACCTGAGTATGACATTGGAGAAGAAGGAGATCTGTTCAAAGCACCTGATCCAATTCTTGAAGAGCCAATCTTGCCCGTTGATTCACTCTCAGCTGCTTTGACGATGATCGACACTTCACAAGGGCTTTGTGAGCTTCCTGATCTTGATCTCGGTGGTCAACAGCTTTTGGACAAAGCCTTTTATGAATGTGAGCAAGATCTCATGATGAAATCAGCAATGGAGTCTCCTTTCTCCGATGTTCTAGACATCAAGAACATCTCTGTTGTGACGAATGAGAACAGCCAGGATATTCAGAAGAGCGTGAGCTCGGGGAATTTGAGCTCTATGGATTGGTCACATGCACAGCAAGAGAGTGCTGTTGTGATTCAGAAGTTACCTGACTTTGCTCAGCTGGATTTTGGTTCTGTTTATGGGATGCGAAGAGCCTTTAGTGAAGGCGACATAGAGGTTCGAGACATATTTAGTATGAATTTGTCATGTTGAATTCATCAAGAATTTAACATCTTCTTTGATGAAGCAGAAACTTGGGAATGGTCTTGCAGCTCAATCTCCATTGGATAGGATCATTGTGAGCTGTACTTCGGAAGATCGTCGTGAGAAGCTTTCTCGATACAGGAACAAGAAGAGCAGGCGCAACTTTGGGCGTAAAATCAAGGTATACAAACAAAACACTTGGAGATCCTCTAAATGATTGAGAGCTAAATGAGTTTAAGCTTAAAGTAACTGAAATGTGTTTCTGTTGTGTGGTTTGGTTTGGTTTGGTTTCAGTATGCATGTAGGAAAGCTCTTGCGGATAGCCAACCGAGGATCCGAGGAAGGTTTGCGAAGACAGAGGAGAGGAAATAGAAGAATGGTTTGAGCAAAATGGGAGCAAAAAGAAAGAAACTAGAAGAATAAAGAGACAAAAGCCCATCTCATTAGAAACTAGTTTTGTTTTATATATTATTATATGTATAA
The DNA here is from genome assembly GCA_902728155.2 of Microthlaspi erraticum. Taxonomy (NCBI): domain Eukaryota; kingdom Viridiplantae; phylum Streptophyta; class Magnoliopsida; order Brassicales; family Brassicaceae; genus Microthlaspi; species Microthlaspi erraticum. The sequence goes on along the minus strand of CACVBM020001393.1, from coordinate 31,043 downwards.
ACTAAAAATATTATAAGCATCCAATTAGTTTTTTTGTTTTGTTTTGTATATATCTCTGAATAAGGTTTAAGGAAATAAATTGTAGCTGAAGAAGTAATTTATTATTGTAGCTAAAAAGGTAATGTATTGGACTGGTGAGAGATGTAGATGATGTAGATATATCTATAATAAATGTTTGATCTTGTGGTATAAAAAGGTGTTTGATGTTTCTTTGCTTCTAAGCACTATTTCTGTCAAATTTACAAAAGAGAATTTCATGATTTTATGTTCCATGTGTATCTGGAAGATCAATTCTATTATGCAAATGTCAAAATTTTCATGTAGATGCTTCTTCTCCTCTACTCATTTTTTTTCTTTACACATGATTCTTGTGCTACAATATATGTGGTGTTACTGTTCTGGTGCTTTTACTATATAAGAAGTACATAACAAATGCACTGAACACATGACACATCAATATCAAAAATAGTCATTCTTTTGGTGTTTTCAAACTACTTAACTCTTTTTACTCCACATTTATATAAACCCTTTTTATCTTCTACACTATAATAATCTGTGGTTTTTTGTTACTCGGAGTCATGGATTTTCAACGAATTGTTGATCAGAAAGATTTGGATTCTCTGAGACAAATATTAAAAATAACTGAAAAAGCAAAGTAGAGTAATGAATTCGAGAAAAAAATATGTACCTACCCAAAAAAAAGTTGACTTCTTTTCAAAAATTTCTAAAAGGGAAAAAGCATACGAAATAAATAAAAGTTGATGACAAAACAGAGAGCTCACACGAGTACAGTGTCGTTAGTCGTACCATGTTAACTTCCAGTTTCAGTTCCATGGATCTTGGAGATTATTATAACTATTATAGCTAGAAAAAGCATCAAAATAGCAGAAACACAATTCGATTTCGAAATTGGAAAGTAACCAAATATACCAAAACATGAAGTCTGTCTACAGTCTAAACTTTAAACCAGAAAACGAGAAAGAAACGAAGAAAGAAGGAGGAAGGCATAAGCGCAAGTTAGCCTGTTGACATCAATCTCCAGTAATGTGCACAATCTCTCTTTTTATTTTATTTTCTCTTCTCTCTCTCTTCGTCGTCGTCTTCTCTCTCTCTTAAACTCTGGTCACGCTCTCTCTCTCTCTAGAAAAATTTCCTCACCGAGAGCAGAGAAAAAAAAAGTTTCCGTCTTTCAGTTAATTCAGCATTCTGTTTTTTTTCCTTATCCAAATCATAAACGGAATTACACATTTTGTTTTATTCTGTGTTCTTAAGAGAGAGAAAGAGTTTAGAGCGAGATAAAGTTTGGATTTTTGAGAACAGATCTCTCTCTCTGTTCTTTCGTGTTTCTGAGAAATTTTTCTCCTCCTTCCACCACAAAGAAGAAAAAAAAAACAATTTTTACAATTCTGTATGCGATCTTCGATAGTGGGTCAAACTCGACGGAGGATTATTCCGTTATTGTTGAAGCCAACACAGACGAATTTCTGGAATTGGGGGAGAGAGAATAGGGTTTCTGCAATTCGGAAAAGGGGAGAATTTGGGAAATCAGTGAAAAAAACATCTGTGATGCAGTGATTGGTTTTGGATTTCCGAAATCAGAAACAATGATAATCAAACGGAAGCTGAAAACTCGAATGCCGAGTTTGAAACGATGCAATGAGGAGGAAGTCGACGGAGGAGCAGCTCGGAAGAAGAGAAAAGTAAACGATTGCTATTACCCTCTCAATCTCCTCGGAGAGATCGCTGCCGGGATAGTTCCGGGGAAGCTCGACGGATTAAATGGATTCTCTGCTTCGTGGTGCAAGGAAGCTCTGTCTTCTCCTTCTCCCGTTGAAGTGGAGGAACCGGAGTCAAAGTCAAAGAGAGTAACAGTCTCTGATTCCGGCCGTGGAAGCGGAAGAGATCGGACGGCGACGGCTGCTGATGTTTCTCGGCCGCCGCTCGTGAGGACATCGAGAGGACGTGTTCAGGTGCTTCCTTCTCGGTTTAACGACTCGGTTATCGAGAATTGGAGGAAAGATGGTAAGAGCGAGGAGGAAGAAGAAGAGATTAAAGAAGATTGCAAAAAGGAGAAAGTCAAAGCTAAATTCACTTCTAGGAATCTTAAGTATAGTAGTAATGCAGGATTGTGTGAAGACAGAGATGACGATGATGAGGAGTGTGAAGAGATTGTGAGATATAGTGACATGAGGAAGCATTTGAGTAGCTCACGCACTATTACTAATACGGTCGAAGAAGAGGCACGTCCGAAGAAAGAAGGTGTTTACGGGCCAGAGGATTTTTATTCCGGTGATTTGGTTTGGGGGAAATCCGGGAGGAGTGAGCCGTTTTGGCCGGCGATTGTCATCGATCCAATGACGCAAGCGCCGGAGCTTGTGCTGCGTTCTTGTATACCTGATGCAGCTTGTGTCATGTTCTTTGGTCACTCTGGGACAGAGAATGAAAGGGACTATGCATGGGTTAGGAGAGGCATGATCTTTCCGTTTGTGGATTATGTAGACAGGTGGGCCGTCGCTAGAATCTTACTTTGTATGTTTATATATGTGGATGGAGGGATGTTGTGATTAGTAGTTTACTTTGTTACTTTAGGTTTCAAGAACAGTCGGAGCTGCGTGGATGCAACCCCGGGGACTTTCAGATGGCGCTTGAGGAGGCTCTTTTGGCAGACCAAGGGTTCACAGAGAAGCTCATGCAGGATATTCACATGGCGGCTGGTAACCAGACTTTTGATGATTCTGTCTACAGATGGATGCAAGATGCTGCAGGAACGAGCCAGTATCTTGATTCCAGCCAGGCAAGTTTCTCTCTTTGCTTTGGGGGTTCATTTTTTACTATGTAAAGTTTATTCCTTGATGGTTCTATAAATGCAGGACATGTTGAAGAAATACAGAAATCCAAGAGCCTGTGTAGGGTGTGGAACGATCCTTTCTTTTAAGATGGCACAGAAAATGAAAGCTCTGATTCCTGGAGATCAGTTATTGTGTAAACCTTGTTCAAGGGTACGTAAAATTTTCTGCTTTGCAGTTTGAAATCGATGAAATTAACTAATGATCATTGCAGTTGACAAAACCAAAACAGGTGTGTGGTATATGCAAGAAGTTATGGAATCATGCAGATAGTCAGAGCTGGGTAAAAAGATTATACGAATTATGTTATCTTTTTAGGCTAGAATCAGTTAATGTTTTCCTGCAATTTAACCCGGTTTGGTTACATACGGTGAATCAGGTGGTGCAGTGTGATGGTTGTAAAGTCTGGATTCATGCAGAGTGTGATCAAATATCACATAAGCATTTTAAGGTACATGTTCATGTTACTCTTTATCTTTGTTCATAATTACTTACATGTGTATTGAGATCAGCTTTGTTTGATAATCTTCAAGGATTTGGGTGGAGAAACAGAATACTATTGCCCCACGTGCAGAACAAAATTCAACTTTGAGCTATCAGATTCAGAAAAACAAGACTCAAAATCCAAGTAGGTGCCATTTGCTTGCAACTGTTATTGTTTATTCCTACCAACAACCGAATCGTCAACGCCAAATTCTCAGTTTGGATTATTTTTATGGTATAGACTTGGCAAAAACAATGCTCCGATGGTGCTTCCGGACAAGGTTATTGTTGTATGCTCCGGAGTAGAAGGCATATATTTTCCAAGCCATCATTTGTAAGTCAACACCGTGTGATTGTTATTTCACATTGTTTTCACTTTTACTGTATCGTTGAATGAGAGAGAATCAGAGAATGATCTTTTAGTCTCTAACTTCTCCAGAATTTAAGGTATCTATGTTTAATGATTTGCGGAGTATTCTTATCCCATTTGGTTTATTTACAGAGTTGTATGCAAGTGTGGATCTTGTGGACCTGACAGGAAAGCACTTAGTGAATGGGAAAGGCATACTGGTTCAAAAGCAAAAAACTGGAGGACTAGTGTTAAAGTTAAAAGCTCCAAGCTGCCTCTAGAAGAATGGGTTTGTAGAAATTTTCTTATTCTACTCTTTAGGGATGTGATCTCTTTCTTATGAATTTTTTCCTATCAAATACAAAATGTTTGACTGAAAGGAATTTTTTATTCCTTTCACTCTACAGATGATGAAATTAGCAGAGTTCCACGCAAGTGCTACTGCTGGAAAGACTCCTAAACGACCTTCTATAAAGCAGAGAAAGCAGAGGTTGCTTTCCTTTCTTAAAGGTATTAAGCAATTCGGATTTCAGAAGTTTCTGATGTGTTGGTTGGTGCTTATGTTGGCTTTGGTTCTTTCACTATTGACAGAGAAGTATGAGCCGGTCAATGTGAAATGGACAACGGAACGATGTGCAGTTTGCAGATGGGTTGAAGATTGGGACTACAACAAGATCATTATCTGCAACAGGTGCTGTTCTAAAATGCATACTTGTTGCTCTAATCTTTTTTCAACTATAATAGATTTCGTGTAGATAGTGAACCTTGTGAATGCTAGATCAGTTGTTTTGCATTATATTTCAATCTTTGGATCACCAGACAGCTCTTGTGATATTAAAGTTCATTGCTATTACTATTCATATTTACTGGAAAGTATCTTACTTGTGAAGCATAATCTGATATCATTGAAATATTATATCTTTTTCTCCTCAGATGTCAAATAGCAGTTCATCAGGAATGCTATGGGACAAGAAACGTTCGTGACTTCACATCATGGGTCTGCAAAGCCTGCGAGACACCTGAGATCAAACGAGAGTGTTGCCTCTGTCCTGTAAAAGGCACGTCTCTTCATTTTACGTTTCTTAGCTTACTTAAAGTGTTGCAACTACTGCAACCGATAAAAGATATTCTTCACTGTAGTGATTAATTTTCCTGGTAACACCTATGCATATTACTTAATGAGCATAATTAGCTATGCATTTCCCCTTGGAAGTTGTCATTTTCATTGAGAATTTCCTGTTTTTACCTGTCAATTAATTTTTGCCATTTTTTTATACTGATGAATAGGAGGTGCATTGAAGCCAACTGATGTGGAGACACTGTGGGTTCACGTGACATGTGCTTGGTTTCAGCCTGAAGTATGCTTTGCAAGTGATGAAAAAATGGAACCAGCTTTGGGAATTTTGAGTATTCCATCAAGTAATTTTGTGAAGGTACATATTCCATCAAGTAATTCCTGGATCTCAAACTCTGGCTTATTGCGTTCATTTGATTGGCTCCTACGGTTACTTGTTCCTTAACTTATAGGAAGTTACACTTTGTGCAAAACTAAAAAGCAATGAACCTCCTCTATTTTCTTGATGAATTCCAGATTTGTGTGATATGCAAGCAAATACATGGATCATGCACTCAGTGTTGCAAGTGTTCTACGTATTATCATGCCATGTGTGCTTCCCGAGCTGGGTATAGAATGGAGGTAAGCCATAAGAAGTTCTTTATTTTATCTGACCCTTGCGTTTGACCAGTATGGAATCAAATTGCTGTAACATTTTGTATTTGAAGATATTACAAGTATGGTTGGTAACATTAGCACATGTTTAATGTAGTTGCACTGCCTGGAGAAAAATGGTCGACAGATAACGAAGATGGTGTCGTATTGTGCTTATCACAGGTAAAGTTTGTCACTACCCTCTGCTTGCAAAATCTTTGCTATCTCATTTTGGGTAATGACTTTTGTTTTCTCTGTAGGGCTCCGAATCCAGACACCGTGTTAATTATACAAACGCCTTCAGGGGTCTTCTCTGCCAAAAGTCTTGTTCAGAACAAGAAGAGAACGGGTTCGAGGCTTATCTTAGCAAACAGAGAAGATGTGGAAGAGTCCCCTGCAGAGGATACCGTACCAGTTGATCCATTTTCTTCTGCTCGTTCTCGTGTATTTAAAAGAAAGGTTAATAGCAAGAAGGTAAAGATATCTTTGTTGAATCTTTGAAAACTCTGTATGCATAGAGGCTCAAATCCCCTTTGTTCAGTAGGCTGTGATCCATTGTGTTTGGTATTTGTGATTTATAGAGAACTGAAGAAGAAGGTATTCCTCACTACAAAGGAGGACCACGTCATCATCCTTTAGCAGCGATCCAAACTCTGAACGCATTCAGGGTAAGAAAAAAACTTTTATGGCTCTGTAGTGCCAGTAAGCATAATGCACCAGGAAACGCAACTTGTCACTGAGTCTTTTGTTCGTTAAACATAATGTGTAGCATGTGGCAGAGGAACCCAAATCATTTTCCTCGTTCAGGGAGCGGCTTCACCACTTGCAGGTAAGCATTCCCCCCCCCCATAAGTCTTAGAGAAATTGTAATACCTTGTTGTATTAACATCTTATGTCTTGTGACAGAGGACAGAAATGGATCGGGTCTGCTTCGGTCGATCTGGGATACATGGATGGGGCCTTTTCGCGAGAAGGAACATTCAAGAAGGAGAAATGGTATGCAGAACCATCTGAGCATACTTTTTCCAAGAAGGGAATGTATTTCCTTTCCTCTCTGTTGAAATGTGTATTCTTTTTCAGGTTCTTGAATACCGCGGGGAACAAGTGAGAGGAATCATTGCGGACTTGAGGGAAGCAAGATATCGTAGGGAAGGGAAGGATTGCTATGTGAGTCGAAACAAGATATTTGCCTTGCTACAGTCTTAAACACTGGTTTGAGCATAGATTTCTGAGACTTTGTTTTTAAAATTTGTGGCAGCTGTTCAAGATCAGTGAGGAAGTAGTGGTGGATGCTACAGAGAAAGGGAATATCGCTCGACTGATCAACCATTCGGTAAGTAGAATATGAGTGATTACTCAAGAGAGATCTTCTTGAATCCAAAACCCCAATTTGGTGTGTTGTGTGATGCAGTGTATGCCAAATTGCTATGCAAGGATTATGAGTGTAGGAGATGATGAAAGTCGGATTGTTCTGATTGCCAAGACCACCGTACCTGCTGGCGAGGAGTTAACGTATATATATCTCACTCTTTTGACGCAGTTAACGCAGCATCCTTTGATTCATTCACTTGTCATGACATGGTTTTTGTGTGTTTTGGCAGATATGATTACTTGTTTGATCCAGATGAGCCAGATGAATTCAAGGTGCCGTGTCTATGTAAATCCCTAAACTGCAGGAAGTTCATGAATTAGAGAAACTTACATGTAGCTGCTCTTACACATAAGAAGAAGAAGAAGCCAAGAACCTGACTACTACTAACCCAAGAACCTGTTGCTCTCCACGGTTGAATAGGAATCTCAGGGAGCTTAAAGCTGATGATATTGATCCTTTACATAGACAGACACCTCTTTTTGGATATCCGAATAAGGCACTTCTTCAGTTACGTATGCTTCAATGCATTTGTTTTGTAGGTAGAAAGACTAGATAAGCTTGAAGCGAAGTAATTTCTCATTTGCAATTTCTGTATAGCTTACTCTTCAAACCTTTTCTCTTTTAGGGCTCTTTAAATTATAAGATCAAAAAGCAAAACAAAAGAAAGACTGCTACGCATTTCCATTTTTCCTTCTCTTATTATTTCTTGCGGCACGAAATGGGTAAAAGAGAGCACAAAAGAAAGGAACAGAAAACGGAAATAAGCAATGGATTTTGAGAAGAAAAAAATTGCATTGAAAATAAAAGATTAAAACAAAACAAAAGCAGGAGATGGAATTATAGAAATGTTCTTAATGTGTACTTTGAGGAGAATGATGTATCCGACTTATTACTGACTCATCAGACTCATGAACTAATGGTTCCATTACCTTTGGAGATACATCCCCAACAATTACAAGTCCATCTTCATCTCCATCATCAGCTACCTTCTTCTCTTCTGCTTCTTCCATGTTCTCGTCTTCAGCCACAAGATCGATCTGCTCTTCGACCTCAATAGCCACCGGTGCCGGTGAAGCTATTGTCAAGGTAACAGGATCATCACCTTCTGTAACACCATCATGTTCAGGAGCTGTCTCCATTGTTTGGTCTACATCAGCTCCTTCATCTGGCTTTGCATCTTCCTCGTGAACTTCAATGAGATCTGCAGCTACAGCTTCTTGAGCCTCCGGTGACTTATCTGGACTGGGCGATAAACCTCCTCCGTCTTGTGTTTCTATCTCCATTCCGGCATCAACAGGTGACGACACTTTTGGCTGTTCCTTATGGGACGTGTCTGAATCTGAAACATCTGCAGCTTTCACATCTGCTGTCTCCACGAAACTATTTCCTTTCATTACATCGTTCATATCATCATTGCTATCAACTTTGACCATATTGGAAGGAGAGACTTTAGGAGGAGGCTCATGATATTCGATATTTGGGAGACCCTTTATTTCAAATCTTTGCTCCTTGTAGAGGTTCAAAGCCATCTGCGGGAAGATCACGTTATTGTATTGACATAAGTCTCAAATTACTCGGGAGCTAATACCAGAAACTTTTTTTCCTTGTGTTAGAGCATTACCTGAAACACTGAACTGTTCTGAGAAGGAAACAGTGAAAGAGTCTTCAAGGAAGTACTGTTGCTTTTCGTCACTCGTTTCCCACCTTCCTGTCATCAAACAAATATAGAGATAATGAGAAAAGAGTCTCAAAATTACATACATATAGACTGATTGAGGATTGAGAGAGTTTTACCTTGAGATTTACAAACACAGCAGTTCCATCATCCATCGTTAGACGTTCTTCATCCACCAACAAGCTAATGCATTCACGCAGCTCGGGATCAGCAAGTTCTAACGATATATCAAGCTTTGAGAGATAATGCCGGCAATAACGTTCATAGTTATCATTTGTTTCTGTAACAAGATCTTCAGCCACAGCTTCTGCATTAGTATTAGGAGAACTCGCATGCACTTCTTTTGCTGGAGATGTTACATTAGAACCAGCTTCAACGCTTTTTGCCCTGCCATTTTCAGAGTGACTAGTTTGGCCGCCAAGAGACTCATCATCAGCAACCTGCGCAGAGTTATCATCTTTCACAGACATTGATGAAACTTCCATGCTCGCATCTCCATTTCGAGTTTTCCATTCATCTGCACCAGATTCCCAGCCCCTGCCCTGCATGCGCCTGTTATGGTCCCACTCAGATCCCCCATACATGCTTGAATCATCCCTGAAAACACTATTACTCATATCCCCAAAGAATCCATGCATGTGAGAAGCGCCTGAGGCATCCATCATATTCTGCCAGCCGATAGGACGCATGTGACCAGAGAACCTCTCAGCATCAGGTATATGGTAAGGGATTCCAGGATGGTTCATTTCCATGGAAGGCCTCACCCCAAAGATAGATGGAGATGAGAACTGTGGTATCATAGCTTGATAACCGCCATGCTGCGGAACATGTTGGAATTGAATAAATCCATTTGGAAGGGGAGATGGCCAATTTGGGACACCTCTCCACACATTACTTTGCCCTCTTCCCATCATCGGATCAACGCTGCCTCTCTTATAACGTCCAGTATTGACCCTATTATCTTCTTCTCGAGGGCCAACTCTAGGGCTGCTAATGCCACCCCTAGATTCAGGACGTGGAGGGAAAGAAGAATTGTTCTGATTGACCTTGTTGTTAAAGGATAATTCTGCCTGGGATGTGCCATCTGCCAGATTCCTTTCATCCTCAGCTGCTGAAAATTCCCTAGCATTGCTCCTATGACCCGTTTCTTCAACTTCAAGACTTCGTCTTGAACCACTCCGATTATTGTATCTCCGGTCAAGACTAGTCGAAGAGGGAGATCTTTCAACCATAGTTCTGGGTGAAGCTTTAGGGGCGGACGACCTTTCAGCCTGAAACTCGCCCAAAACACCATCTTCAGACTTCACTGTTCTCTCAGAAACTTTATGCCTTGTACCTCTCTCTGATCCTCCAGACAGCTCAGCCGCCTCCCTGGAAGAGACCCCTTTGGTTATCTGATCCGACACATTCCTGTTTCAGCACAACAAAATTATGATGAGTCTCAACCTTAGCTTGTCAAAAGCTTAGCACAAACTAAAAAACTCTGAAATTCAGGCAGCAACCCAAATCTCCATTAGAATAGAAAAGTCAAAAACTTAATACATTAAATTCCAAGGATAGAACACAGAGCAATCACAACATTTAAATGCTTTGAGAACATATCATACCCGTTCTCTTCTTGAACCACTGAACTGGAAAGTTGACGCTCTGATCTTATCACATCACCATCAGGCTCTGCTCTGCTACTTCTAGAGCCAATGTTGACTTCCTGATAATCCTGATACTCTGGAGACTTCCTACCTTCCCTCCTATCCTTGTACCGACCACTTTGCTCATCACGATCATTATCCTTCTCACGGTCACTTTTACTTCGTTTTCCATCATGATAATAGTCACGACTACGGTCTTTCTCTCTGTCATGAGTCCTGTCCCTATCATGATCCCTGTCACGATCTCTACTCCTATCACGGTCCCAATCCCGTTCATGGTAACGATCATGCTCATAATCCCGACGATCGCGATCACGTTCCCTATCCCTATCACGCTCCCTATCTCGCTCATAATCACGATCACGTTCCCGAGCTCGTTCTCGGTCCCGCTCATTTCGGTCACTTTCCCTATCATAGTCCCGATTGCGTTCACGGTCATGATATCCATCATGCTCACTGTCAGGCTCATGACCATGGTCATTATCCTGTACTTTAGATTTCTTTTTACTTTCATCTCGGAGGTGCTTTTCATCAGACCTCGTTTGCTCTTTAGTAGGTCGGTCATCTCTCTGCTTGTCACCTTTCTGTTTGACGTCTTCTTCCTTGTCATCCCGACTCTTCTCTCTACTTTTCGATCCTTTCTGCTTCCCATCTTTAATGTAGTCATCTCCGGAAGTGAGCCTATCGCCAACATCATCACTGTTATCTTGATGCTTGTCTCCGACACCATGATCATCCTTCTTCCGCCTTGAACGCTTCTCAGTATGATTGTCCGGCTGATCCTGAGCTTTCAACTCTAAATCCAAAAGAAACAAAGTGATTAGCAAAACCCAATACCAAAACCCATTTGCATTTCTAAACTTGAATATGAGGCATTTCACTAAACAGGCACATCCGTTTCCAAATTTTCATACGTTAAGCCTCGAAAATAATAGCAACCAAAGCAGCACTAACTCAAACTTATCTTGGCAAAGGCAATAGCACAGAAGCAACGTGAATAAACACTCCAAGTTGTTAATAACAATAACTACTTCAAAAATCTGCACTTAGAAATACAAAGATGCTAGATTTTCAATTCTTAGGAGTCTTATCTTTCACAAAGAACTATGATTCCTATCCAAATTCAACAATGGATGAAAAAATATTGATCTATTTTTTTTGGCTATAGTTCATCTCTTGCCAAACTGCAACCAGAAACTATGTCAAGCATGGAATTACAAGGCTCAAAAGCAACAGCAAATACGAGTACTCAAGTCCACTAAACTAGAAGAAAAAAGGCAATGTATTCAATCTAAGGTTCAAGAGGCTATTTTGATTACGAATCAATCATTTGATGATGGTCGAAGTATCTTACCAGTTTTACCAGCTTTGGACTTATGGTGATCTTCACCATCATGAAGTTTCTCACTTTTGCCTTCTTTATGCTTCCTTTCTTTTTCCCGATCTTTCTCCTTGTCAAGCTCTTTGCTTTCCCTTCTACTAGACTCTCTATGCTTCCCATCGCTTTTACCACTACTCTTCTTCGTCTCCTCACCATCTACTTCCTCTCTCCTCTTACTCTTCTCACTAGACGCCTTTGTCTTCTTCGAAGACTCCCCTTTCTCTTTCTCTTCATCTTTACCATTCCATCTATCACTACCACTATCTCCGGATTTCCCTTTCCGGCGCTTCGAGGAAGTATACTCCTCATAGTACTCCCCATTAGTCGAATCATAATACTCCTTGGAATCAAGCTTTCGCTTGTCACCGGAAGCAGAATCCTTGGAAACCCTAGCACTACTCTCATCTTTGCTGCTCTTCCTCTCCTTCAAACTCGACTCTTTCTCCGAATCGGAGTAGTCTCTCGCATCCTTATGCTTGCTCGATTTGTGCCTCGTACTCCTCGGCATCTCCAGAAATTAATCAATCACTCGACAGTTAGTAAGGAGAAATCAGAAAGAGGGGAAAAAGTGAGACAACCTCCACAATCGCAAAAACCCCCAATCTACGAAACTTGATTCTTCTCGATTCCGAATCGTCAAAATGGGAGAACCAGAAACCCTAATCGAGGTTTTCGGGGATTTGAATTTGATTTTGATTTTCCACAGAAAGTCGCGAACCTTTCAGCGGAATTAAAACGAAAACAAGACTCTCTCGAGGATAACGAAACGGCGGGCCGAAGAATCCAGATCGCTGACGATTCGACGGCCGGCGGCGAGATTTAAATGGAGAGAATTACAAAAGAGCCACGAAGCGGGAGATGAGGATAAAAACGGAAGAGGGAGAGAGAGAGAGCCCTTAATGCCCTTTTTCGATGGCTCAAGAAGAAAAACGAGAAAATGTGTTGCGTTCGATTAACTGTTTTCATTCAGACAAAGGGAAGACTAAGGGATTAAACTCAGTAATGACGATATTAGCCTTCTAATTCCTCAAATTATTACGGTTTTGCCCCGAGGTCATCAGATCGAATTTTGCTTTCCTCGCCGGTTCAGGGAGCGTATCGGCTACGGTTATTATTTCTCACACGGTCATCCATCCAGTCAGTGATCGCCACGTCACGCGACTCAATAACTGGCGACAGCTGGAGCCCGATAACTAAGCCCGGTAAAGTTTACTAAAAAGGCCCATTAAATAGGCCCAATTAGAGTTTTCAGATATTTGTCGAAAATTAGAGGCAGACGTAGACGCGAGTCGACCGCGAGGCGCGAGGCCTCAGGCGTACTTCATCACGCAACTCTCACGAGCTTCTTCGTCGTTATATGCGACTTTCGTTTTTTTCCGATTTCTTTTAAATTTGGCATTTAATCCATTTTTTCCGAATGTGAAGTTTGCTTGTCGTCTCCAGATCGAACTCTCTCTTTCTCTCTCTCTGATCGGTGAGCTTCTGATTCTGAGTATAATGATTGTTTTTTTCACGGGATTACGCAATCTCTAATTTTCCATCATTTTTTCTTGTGCTGAAATTAATAGTTTCGGAGGTAAAATAATTTGAATTTCTCTATTGTTTAGAAATTTAGCGTTGACGGATTTGAGTTCAGCTCAAAAAGTTTATCTTTTTGGATTTATGAAGGGTTTTTTTTGTTGGATGGCACTTTGTGGTGTGTGTTCGACTCCAAGTCTCCGGAATCTGGAAGTGTTGCAATCAGCTAAGAACTCGAACACTGGTTTAAAACGGAACAGGAGGCTATGGCAGCTCAAAACTACAAAACCTGCAACATTTCGTTGCTCGTCGTCCTTAAAATCTCCATCGTCTAATGTGGAGATGGAGGAGGAGGATGTTCAGAGTAATCATCCATCAGTGTCAATGGAGGATGAGTCAGCACACGTGAAGCAGTTCAAGTGGAATGATTTCAAGATCCTTGATCGTGTTAGCATCGGTCATGGCGGTCGAGTAATTTACCAAAATCCGATTTCATGGGGTGAGAGCTTCTCTTCTCTTCCTTCCCCACTTATGTATCCACAAACATGTTTCGTTCGAGCTTTCGTTAATATTTGATCTCTTCTTGCAGTGCCATGGAAGTTTCTCGATTAGGCACTGGCTTCAACAATCTGATTGGCTTCCAACATTAGAAGCTACTCTCGCACTAGATGAAGAATCCTTTAGAAGGGTTGGGGATGATACAACTGGAGGGCCTGCGGTTTCAAGGCAGTTGAGACTCATCCGTATACTAATGAGGGATATTTTAATCGGAGTATGTATTATATATTTATATCCATTAAACAACCAGAAGAGTTCTCTCTTTTCGTCATGATTTGGCTTAACATGTTTTTTTATAACTTGAAGGTCAATTACTTGCACAGCCATGGTCTTGCTCACACTGAACTGAGATTGGAGAATGTACATATTAGCCCTGTGGATAGACATATCAAAGTTAGTTAAGTCTGATTATTAAGCTAACTTATCGCTTAGTTCTGTCAATTAATTTCAGCTTTATTTTTTGGGCCAACTTGTGTAGGTAGGGATTCTCGGAAATGCTGCAGACTTTTACGAATATGGTACAAGTAATAGCAGCGCTTACAGTACCATGGACAGACGACAAATGATGATAGCATTTGACATGAGGTATTTTGAACAGAGAGAAGCTAAATATAATTTCTGTTTGTTTACATTACTCTTGTCTGATTCTACATTTTTCCTTTTTCATGGTCAAAAGATGTGTTGGATTCATGATGGCAAAAATGGTACTTCAAGAACTGATGGATCCAATAATCTTTGCGAAACTGAAGTCTTTCCTCGCAAAGGTTATTATTAACTGAGGCTACAGAGTGTTCTTGATGAAATAATCCATCGATGAGTTTGATGTTTAAGTATCCTTCGAATTGTATATCTAGGGGAATGATCCTTCCTCTCTACGTGAGTTCTTCGTGACGACGCTCAATACAAACTCTGAATCTGGAAATACAGGAGTGCAAGTAAGTACTCAGCTTAAGACTATATCTTCCACCTCTCAGCATAATTGCTTATCATCATCACCTTTTGTTTGCTCTCAGATACTTGATAGAAACTGGGGAGCAGGTTGGCATCTTTTATCTTCACTGATTGCTACCAGACCTTCCAAAAGAATAAGGTGAACATAACATTAGTACACGATAATTCCAAGAAGTAAGAAGCTACATGAACTAAATCTTTCTGGTTTTGGTTGCAGTTGCTTGGATGCTCTTAAACATCCGTTTCTATGTGGACCAAGATGGCGTGTTGCTCCATCAATGGATATCATCAGATGGGGCCTTGGATCAACCGCAGTAAGGATCTCAGAAGAATACATTTACCGCATGCCTCAGGTAAATATAGAAGATTAAAAGTTTTAGCCTTTACTCTTACTAAAACACTAACCGGAAAACAAATCTGATGCAGCGACAAAGACTTGCCCATTTCATTGAACTAATGGAGATGCTAAACCCATGTCCAAAGCCAAATGTAACTTCTTCAATCTCCACCTCTCATATGGTTCTTTAACTTGGTCTAACTTCTTTAATCTCTTGGTTAAACACAGTGTTGGTTGGAGCTTTTACCTGGGAAATGGCGTCTGTTATACTCAACGGGAAAGCACATAGGACTAACTCTGCGTCAGCCCTCTACGTGCTACATGAACTAAATCTTTCTGGTTTTGGTTGCAGTTGCTTGGATGCTCTTAAACATCCGTTTCTATGTGGACCAAGATGGCGTGTTGCTCCATCAATGGATATCATCAGATGGGGCCTTGGATCAACCGCAGTAAGGATCTCAGAAGAATACATTTACCGCATGCCTCAGGTAAATATAGAAGATTAAAAGTTTTAGCCTTTACTCTTACTAAAACACTAACCGGAAAACAAATCTGATGCAGCGACAAAGACTTGCCCATTTCATTGAACTAATGGAGATGCTAAACCCATGTCCAAAGCCAAATGTAACTTCTTCAATCTCCACCTCTCATATGGTTCTTTAACTTGGTCTAACTTCTTTAATCTCTTGGTTAAACACAGTGTTGGTTGGAGCTTTTACCTGGGAAATGGCGTCTGTTATACTCAACGGGAAAGCACATAGGACTAACTCTGCGTCAGCCCTCTACGCGTGCCTTAATAGGCAACGTTCACTTAACAGTAACACGAGCTCCAGAAGCCAACAACGCTTCACTATCCTTTACCTCTGATATAGGCTTCACCGCCATAACCAGCAAAGACTGGCCACACAACAAAACCGGAGCCACGGGGAAACTACAAACGCTCTCTCAGTTCAGACTAGTAGCCGGAAAAAGACTCTACCTCAAAGAAGAGAAGAAGAACATTGGCAAGTTCTCAATGGGGGAGCCAGACGCTGAAGAAGGTCTAGTGGAGAAACTAGAAACCAAGAGATGGAAAAAAGTCGTGCCTTTCAAGGAGTTTCCGTCGAGTCTTCCTGTAGCGAAGCTCGTCTCTGGAGAGATCGAAGTGACGATGAGCATGAATGATCGTGTGGAATCGCCTGGGAATGTGATTGGAGAAGTTAGGAAGCAGATTCCGCAGGAGATGTTCGATTTGTCTAAGCTTGTGTGTGGTACGTATATAGATAGTAGGTTGCTTGTACTTAGGTGTGTGAATGGTTCGGCATTGTTGTTCACAAGGTCAAGTTTTGACCATAAGTCTATGTAGCCGCTTGGCTCGGTTCTTGTGTAAATAACAATGATCATTCTTTTTGGGACCAAACCTTGTAGTCTCTCTGTATGTTGTGGAAATAATAATGTTTGCTTTTTGTGATTTTAATGAAGCTTTCTACTAGAAAAAGCCCATAGAAGAGGTAAAGTTTCACTTTAGATCAAATTATAATAATATTATTATTTTCATGATTGAAAGTTTGAAACAATCAAACACTCAAACAGAAACACATCGATTTGCAAGACATCTGTTCGAAGTTTGTACTCCATAAGTTAATCAAATGGTTTCTGAATTATATGCTCCTTTTATTGTTTTATCATATCAAATTATTTGAAAAGGAGAATCTCTTGTGTTTTCCAGCGAGAGGAAATAACCACGTGTTGCAGTCCACCTAGCATGGTCCAGGGGACAGGCTTTTTTCTATCATAAAGGTATAATACCTAAAATTCGTTGTACTGTATGTATACAAATCAACCTTAAAAGTAGCAAAACATATACACAAAAAGTTCAAAACATATACACAAAAAGTTCAAAGACATGTGCATTAACTAAGTTCAAATACGTATTAACTAAGTTCTAAGACATAAACTGACTCTAATTTTTATTATCTAAATGTTCTAAGACGTAAACTGACATGTTCAACCATAAAAATCTAAATGAAATGTTTTTTTTTTTCGAGAAATTTTAAGAAATACACCTTTTGAGGTGCAAATTTTCAAAATTACACCTATAATGTGAAAATTTTCAAAAATACATTTTTTCCTAATTTTAATATATAGGTTTGGGTTCACTAATCCTAGATTAGGGTTTAGATTTTGGGGTTTAGGGTTTAAACTTAAGGGTTCAATGTTAGATTTTAGGGTTTTAGGTTTATATTTTAGGGTTTAGAGTTCTTTTTCTAAATGAAAAGTAGTTTTGAAAATAGGCACTATAGAAATGTATTTTTGAAAATTGGGATCTCAAAATGTGTAGTTTTGAAATTTTCCTTTTTTTTCTGGTCAACAAACAAATTCATTATTTCCTTGATTTTCTAAGATTCGATTGCAAAAAAAAGATTCTCTCTATTTTTATATTTAGATTTATAGTTTTTTTTCCCAGTAATCTCTTTATTTCTATATTAGAATTTTAAGTCAAATATCTTTCTATATTAGACCTATGTGTACCTAATATATTCATCAGTGAAAGAATTATTCCAACATACTGTATTAAAACTATATTACTATATAATATTTTCACATATAGAAACTATACTGTAGTCTATAGTATCCGATAAACCATTGACTATTGTGTATATTTTTCAAAAAACACAATCATTTCATTTATTAATCGAATATGCTGTATTTTAACACACAGGGGTGCAAATGAAATATCTATAAATAATTGCATTGTGATTTTGAAACGATTGTTATTTTGAAATACTTTTAAAATACTAAAAACATCGCACTTAAAAGAGTGTTTTGATACTTTTATGTCTTAATATATCATAAACAAGCTATGGAGAGCGGCGCAGCTAGGGCTTTGGGAGATCGGGACGAGACGATGACGGATCCCACGGAGAAGGGGAGGCCACCAGGGGATCCGCCGGACGGGAGTGGGCATCGAGAGTAAGCGGAACGAGTGTGGGCGGAGGTTTGAGACCGGAGGCAGTTCTAGATGAGGAGTTTGTCTTTAATCGTTTGAATGTGGAGTTTCCAGATGGAGAGGATGGTGAACCAGTAATCACTATTGGAAGGGAGGTGTTGGATGCGATGAACAGTTTGTGGAAGCAGTGTATGATTGTGAAGGTGTTGGGAAGGAGTAATCCTATTGCGGTTCTCCACAAGAAGCTGAGAGAGATGTGGAACCCCATTGGAACGATGCAGGTATTGGATCTTCCGAGACAATTCTTTATGGTCCGCTTTGGAGAGGAGGGAGACTACTTGCAGACGCTGACGGGAGGCCCGTGGAGAATGTTTGGTAGTTACCTTATGGTGCAAGCATGGTCCCCGGAGTTTGATCTGATGGTGAATGAAATCACCACGACCCCTGTTTGGGTTCGCATGTCAAATCTCCCGATCAACTTTTACCATAAGACCATTCTAATGGGGATAGCCAAAGGGATTGGCAAACCGCTAAGGGTGGATGCAACTACGTTGAATTTGGAGAGAGCCCGCTTTGCAAGGGTGTGCGTGGAAGTTAATTTACGGAAACCGCTTAAAGGGTCGGTATTGATCAATGGAGATAGGTATTTCGTTTCCTACGAGAGATTGCCTGATATCTGCTCTCGGTGTGGCATTTATGGCCATCTGGTTCACAAGTGCCCGTTAGGGGAACCACATCGAGCTGAGGAGATACGCAGGGAAAATGCGGTTGTGACTAGTCCGGTGAGAGAAACGGCCGATGATGGTTTTACCCCAGTGCGCAGGCAGAATAGGCGACCGTCGGAACCAGTCGTGTTCCGGGCAGGGAACTCCGGAGAGAATCTTGGGCGTAATTTGCGGGATATTACGAGCAGTGGAGATAATGCGAATATTACACTTTCCAACAGTTTTGGAAATTTGGGTTCGGATATGGAAGAGACTGAGATATGTCAAGTTGATATATCCTCGGAGGCAAATAAGGAGAATGAAATCATGGTACAAGATACGAGTAAACCAGCTTCGAAAGTGGTTAGTGGAAGATTGTGTAACAAAGCAGGGCAGCGAGAAAGTGGGAAAGGGAAAAAGGCGGGACAGAATCCGGCTTTGAAGCCCAATGGGCCAAAAGCAAAACCAAAGCACACTCAGCCACAAATGAGCTTGGTGTTTGGCCCATCTACATCATATGGGGACCCATCGTCATCGGGGAAGAGACTACGGGTGGAGGTGGCGACTGTGGTGAGACCCGGTGATGCGTTCTCAACCGGATCTGATGGCGGAATCAGGCCGGCGATGGTGGATGAGGAAAGGCTGGCGAATTTGGGATCGTTTGATTTGGGATTGGAGGAGAGTCTGAATCGATCAGACCCGATTGAGCAGACGTCGATGAGTCAAGGCGGATTGGGGTCAGTGGCTCTCTGATGGCTCGCCCCGGTAATTCGATTCAATTCGTACATATTTCCGATGAAGAATCTGCTATTATGGAATTGCCAGGGGGCGAATAAACCCAACTTCAGAAGATCCATTCGATATATGTTGAAGAAGTTTAACATTGATATCCTTGCTTTGTTTGAGACGCATGCCGGAGGTGAGAAGGCTGGGAAGATTTGTCAGAGTTTGGGCTTCGAACATTCGTTTCGAGTTGATGCAGTGGGACAAAGTGGTGGCCTGTGGTTGTTGTGGAAGGATGGGTGCGGGTCAGTTACCGTTGTCGAGAATTCCGACCAGTTTATTTATGCCAAGGTGAGTGATGGCGAGGAGAATATACACGTGGTAGTGGTGTATGCAGCTCCGACAGTGAGCCGTCGAAGTGGTTTATGGGAAAAATTAAGTGAGGTGATTCAAGACATTGAGGAGCCGTTGATTGTGGGTGGAGACTTCAATACGATCCTCCGGCTGGATGAGCGTACAGGAGGTAATGGGCAGTTATCTGTAGACTCATTAGCGTTTGAAGGATGGGTTAATGATAACTACCTGATAGATATGGGATTTAGAGGTCACAGGTATACATGGCGTCGTGGTCGAACGGAGCAATACTATGTGGCTAAACGCTTGGATAGGGTGTTTTGTAATGCGCATGCGAGGTTGAAGTGGCAGGATCCATCGGTGACTCACCTTCCATTCTTGGCATCCGATCACACCCCGCTCTATATACAGCTCTCACCGACGCAATCAAGTGACCCGAAAAGGAGACCATTCCGATTCGAAGCGGCTTGGTTGTTGCACGAGAGCTTCCAAGACTTGCTGAGAAACTCTTGGAATAATGCAGTGTCTACTCCACACGCGCTCCAGGCTTTGAGAGAGAAGCTAAAAAGATGGAATCACGAGGTCTTCGGTGATGTGAACAGACGGAAAGAGGAGCTTCTCCGGCAAATAAAAAACCTCCAAGACTTACTGGAGGTCAATCAGACTGATGCGCTTCTGGATAGCGAGAATACGTTGATGAAGGAACTGGATGCAGTAATGGAGCAAGAGGAGCTCATCTGGTACCAAAAATCACGAGAGAAGTATATCGCTCACGGAGATCGAAATACGAGATACTTCCATACCTCTACGGTTATCAGACGGAGAAGAAATCGGATTGAGACGCTGAAAAATGACACAGGACAATGGGTGGTGAACCAAGACGAACTGGAAGCATTGGCGGTGGGATACTTCCAAAGACTCTATTCCCTGGATGACGTGGATGCTACGGTAGAGCGACTCCCCCACGGTGGCTTCACGGAGCTCAGTCGAGAGGAGAAACTGAGGTTGGATAGACCCTTTGTAGCAACTGAGGTGGTATGGGAAGGTTCAAGGCTCCGGGGATAGATGGTTTTCAACCCGTCTTCTATCAAGATTGCTGGGACATGGTCGGAGAGTCTGTTGAGCGCATCGTCTTGGATTTTTTTGAAACAGGACAACTACCAGAGGGGATGAATGATGCTTTGGTTGTTTTGATTCCAAAGGTGGAGAAGCCGGAACAGGTGACACAGTTCCGACCCATTAGCTTGTGTAATGTCCTGTTTAAGACTATCACGAAGGCTATGGTTACAAGATTAAAGAGTATAATGCCAAAGCTGATAGGCCTTGCGCAGTCAAGCTTCATTCCGGGGAGATTAAGCGTTGATAATATTGTGGTGGTGCAGGAAGCGGTACACTCTATGAGGCGTAAGAAGGGGAAGAAAGGTTGGATGCTACTAAAGTTGGACTTGGAGAAAGCCTATGACAGGATCAGATGGGACTTCTTGGAAGATACGTTGAGAGTGGCGAGATTCCCAGACAAGTGGGTGAACTGGATAATGCGGTGTGTTGTTGGACCGTCGATGCATGTGCTTTGGAATGGTGAGAAAACGGCGCCTATTACACCGTTGAGAGGCTTACGACAAGGCGATCCGTTGTCGCCATATCTGTTCGTTCTTTGCCTCGAGAGATTATGTCACTTGATCGATTGTTCTATAACTAAGGGAGAATGGAAGCCTATCAGACTATCTCGGGGCGGGCCTCAACTTTCCCACATATGCTTTGCGGATTACCTCATCCTATTTGCTGAAGCCTCGGTGGGTCAGATTCGTGTGATAAGACGTGTGTTGGAAACCTTCTGCATCGCCTCGGGTCAGAAGGTTAGTCTTGACAAATCTAAGATCTTTTTCTCGGAGAACGTGAGTCGGAATATGGAGAGATTGATTACGGATGAGAGTGGGATCAAGGCAACGAGAGAGGTGGGGAAGTATCTTGGGATGTCCATCCTACAGAAGAGGATCAATAAGGATACATTTGGGGAAACGTTGGGGCGAGTCTTATCTCGCTTGGCAGGGTGGAAGGGATGTTGCCTGAGTTTCGCGGGACAGCTCACGTTAATAAGGTCAGTACTCTCCTCAGTACCAGTTCACACGATGAGTACAATATCACTGCCGAAATCTACGCTGAATAGCTTGGACAAGGCATCAAGATCCTTCCTCTGGGGAAGTACCACAGAACAGAGGAAGCCGCACTTGCTGAGTTGGAGGAAAGTATGCCAACCGAAGCGAGCTGGAGGTCTCGGGATACGCTTGTCATCTGATATGAATAAAGCGCTATTGGCCAAAATAGGGTGGAGGCTTCTCCATAATGTTGATAGTTTGTGGGCACGAGTGCTAAGAAGTAAGTATAAAGTGAAAGAGCCTCATGATCAGAGCTGGCTGGTGACTAAAGGTACATGGTCCTCAACATGGCGAAGTGTTGCTTTGGGCTTGCGAGAGATAGTCATGCCCGGTTTAAGTTGGATCGTCGGCGATGGAAAACACGTGAAGTTTTGGATGAACAGATGGTTAGTGGAGAAGCCGCTTAGAGAAGTAGCTTTATTGCCACTTGCAAATGAAACTGAGGAGGTTCGGGTTTGTGATCTATGGCGAAATGGGACTGGTTGGTTGGTGGAACAGTTGGAATCGCTGCTCACATCTAGCGTGATACTACAACTACAATCGGTGGTCATTGATAATGTCACCGGAGCAAAGGATAGAATATCATGGGGAGAGAGGCCTGATGGAAGATTCACAGTAGGCTCGGCTCATGCTTTCTTTACGAGGGACAATACACCTCGGCAAGACCTGGGTGCTGTATTCACGCGGGTTTGGCGAGTAGTCGTACCGGAAAGAGTCCGGACCTTCATCTGGCTGGGGGTACATCAGGTGCTTATGACAAACTCAGAGAGGCAGCGGAGACACTTGTCGACGTCGGGAGTGTGTCAGGTGTGCAGAGGAGGAGATGAAACTATCCTACACGTGCTCCGAGACTGTCCAGCGATGGAGGGCATTTGGCGTCGTATTGTACCGGTGCGCAAAAGGTAAGAGTTTTTCACTCAAACGCTGTTAGAGTGGATTTACTCGAACCTTGGTGATCATGGAGAGATTTGGGATACCACCTGGTCCACCTTGTTTGCTATGGCAGCTTGGTGGGGATGGAAGTGGAGATGTATTAATGTCTTCAATGGGTCCGGAAAATGCAGAGACAGAGTACAGTTTGTGAAGGATCAAACGCGGGAAGCGACAGCTGCACATCAAAGTGTTAACATAAATAGCAGGACCAGAGCCACATGGATAGAGAGACTGGTCCATTGGGTGCGACCAAGTGCAGGCTGGGTGAAGGTAAACACAGACGGAGCGTCTAGAGGTAACTCGGGTCTAGCGTCTGCAGGAGGAGTGTTACGAGACGAGCTTGGGTGCTGGTGCCGTGGCTTTGCTCTCAACATAGGCATTTGTACAGCACCTCTAGCTGAATTATGGGGTGTGTACTATGGACTGTGTATTGCTTGGGACAGCAAGGCCCAGAGAGTAGAGTTGGAGGTC
Source organism: Microthlaspi erraticum (assembly GCA_902728155.2). Taxonomy (NCBI): domain Eukaryota; kingdom Viridiplantae; phylum Streptophyta; class Magnoliopsida; order Brassicales; family Brassicaceae; genus Microthlaspi; species Microthlaspi erraticum. The sequence continues at coordinate 7,946 of CACVBM020001393.1, read as the reverse complement.
GATTCGGAGATGGTTGTTGGTTTTCTCAGGACAGGGATTGAGGAGGTACATCCGCTGTCATTCCTGGTACGCTTGTGCCATGGCTTTCTATCAAGGGACTGGATAGTCCGGGTTTCTCACGTGTATAGGGAAGCTAACCGCCTTGCGGATGGGTTAGCTAACTATGCGTTCTCGTTGCCTTCGGGTTTTCACTCTTTTACTTCTGTATCGGATGATGTTCATCCACTCTTCTTAGAGGACTCTGTTGGGACTGGTATTTCACGCCTAATCCGTTTGTAACTTTTATTTGATTCTTTTAATAAATTGGGGGCATAGCCCCCTCCTACGACCAAAAAAAATTGTCTTAATATACAATCTTTTTATACAAAAAATCTTTCAACTTTTTCTGTTGTTGTGTACTTGTATATGACTAGTTGTTTAAACTAACTAGTGTATGGCTCTTTCCACCCAAAAAAAAACTAGTGTATGGCTGTTTACGTACCACTGCATATTGGATACTAAAACTAAACTAATGTAAATATAAACACTCATTAGTTAAGCTTAATGTATACTCCATAAACACTAGCTAGTATACTAATCAAAACATACAATAAATAAGACACGAAACAGTTACAAAAACAAAATACATAAAGTTCCAATAAATGAATGCACTTTAATTTATATAGTTTAAATTATAAGAACGGGGCCCTATAGAGGAGCTTTTGACCCTTTGAATCTGTGAAAGGAGATAAACACTCTTCAGTTGTGTGGCCGTCGATTGATACAAAGACTCCTCAACTATCCAAATGGCCACATTTGAATCTTCTCTCTCTCTCTCCTATTTTCACTAAAAATACATACAAACCAAAAAGGATAGTTTATTTTTATTTTCCAAGTGGCTCGTAAATCATGGTACCCACTATCCCCGACACACTGACATGACCAAGGTTCGATCCCGCATCTTTCACTAAACGTGGGAAAAAGTTACTCCTCGTTTACGAATTTAAGTTATGGAATGCATATTCAATTGAGACAGGATCTGATGTCCTACGTGAAAACATGTCTGGTCAAGAAAAGGTAAAACTTTTGCCTTACATGAAGATAAATGTTTTGATCCGTTCTCATCTAATAAACAATCCTGTTTTTATTTGGATTTAGAAACACAGCTGAGATATGATTTAATTGAGAATAAAATGAAATGTGATAGCAAAAAAAAAGAAAATGTATATTCAAGATTCTAGTTTCATTCTCATTCCACTTTTTCATTTTAGACTTTCGTTTGTCTCACAAATCTTAACATAATTATTGGATCAACAACCTTCCCTTTGTCTACTAACGACACGATATATCATGTATATGCTTATAACGAATAACGAGAGTAATAATTTAAGTATCAGTACCTAGTGGTAGTGTAAGATATTTTAAAACAAAGTTTAACCTAACAATTAATTAAATAAGGATTAATGATATAGATTGCGCCGCACACATTTGAAGTGGAGCACATGGACTCACAGTTGGCCTCAATCTGCTCCGAGAAGTCGCGTCTAGAGTTCTTTCTTCTTTCTTCTTTCTTCTTTTTATATAATTAAAATATATAAGCAAATCGCAAATGCCAAATTTGCTTCTCTTTGTCTACTTGTCTAACTAATGCTCTTTTTTCTCTTGTTGATTTAATAAATCTAGTTAATGAAGAAGTGACACTTTGCTTCTGTTTTCTTTTATTACTAATGTTTGATTACAATACATTGTAAAGATTAACATCTAGTAATACTTCACTAGTTTGACATTTGGATACAAAAAAGAGATGAGACCTGAAGAAATTAAATAATAAATGTTTATGTTTTCCTTGGTGCACTGAACCATAAGAAAAATGATGTGATTTGATTGGTAATTTTGTTTTTTGTTTGGATTTTATAGAGAAGAAAGAGACATCTATGTTGTTTTGAATTCTATTGTCAATAAAGTTATAAATAAACAAAATGGTATGAAATGACGGTTGAAAACTTAAGTAAGTGTTGGTGGACTAGTGGAATTTGAGGAATTATGTCTTGTTAGTTTAGGTCAATGGTTAATATTTTTTGTAGATAGTGGAATTATCTAGTTATTCTTATTTGGTTATTCAAAGCTATATCATATCTTAGATCCATTACAAAAATCCAGTAAATTGGCTAATCAGCAGTTATCTTCACATTTATAAAAATTAGTCAATGTTCAAAATCCGATTCTCCTCCTACTTATTTTTTTAAAAGACGTTAAACAAGAATGCGACATAAATACTAATAATACAAAAACGAACGAATTTTGGTCACCAATAGCATTTTCAAGTGATTGATAAAATATTTACGAATTGTGGCAAAAATATGTATTGTTCTTTACATAGTGTCATAGTTCAACAACTTATAAACGGAGAATTTTGTTTTTAACTCTCTCGTGTTGTTTAAATATTTACATCATAGCCAAATGAGCATGCATCATATCTTTTATAAATTTGTTTAGTGAAAATCCAAACTTTTTTGTTTTTGTGAATTCGAACTTCTATTTCAAGCAACCAGCAATTACGAGTTTCCGTTTCGTACATTTCAATATATCTAAACCCACCTGCTCTATGCCTTTTGCTCTTTATATAGCGGGAAAACATTATAAAACATATGAAAATAATTAAACAATTAGTTGAATAAAATAAGGTATGAAAACGATTAAATTAGTTAAAAAATAAAATAAAACTGTTTGTGCAGCACGAGACGAGACGCTACATAGCGTCAAAATGACAGTTGATCAGTTTGAAGTTGTATTGGAACCGTGCTTACCACGTCCGCTAATAGCCAAACCCGACCAACCGTTTAGTAGTTCCAAACTCCTGCACTAAATTATTCAAACAGACAAGAAACTTTATAAAATTAATTACGTTAAACCGGTCAAACGCATTGTTTTGTGTGGATGCAAATTTATTTATTTGCTCCTTGGGCTCGATGACAGAATTAAAGTAATCTTTAAAGCTTACTACTAAACTAATTGATTTAATTTATTTTTACAGGTCAATGATCTGTTATCGTAATCATGGAAGCGAATCACTATAGGTACAACTCATAACCATTGGATGAATAAAAAACACATAAAAGGAGATTTGCATTTTTTAAAAATTACAAAAAAAAAAGTTATCCAAAACAAAAAAATACAAAAATTACGTTATGGTTCATGTCATTATATTTTCTAGTAAATGTATGTTTTTACCTTTTACATATTAATTTTAGAGATAAGTGTATTTAGTATTTGTATAAATCATCATCAATGTTATTATTTATAACGGTTAATTAAACTATAACTATTAAAAAATTCAAGTACTATTTTGTAAAAAAAAAAATCACATTTGCAAAATAAAATATGGAAGAAGAGGATTCCATATTTGGAAGCAAAACTAGCATCATACCACTTTGATGAAATTTTGCAACTGGAAGTGTAATATAACAATGTAGCAAAAATGCAATAAATGTTGGAGATGCTCGAAGACTACCCACTTATTAATTATCATGATACATATGTGTGGCCTTCTGTTAGTGGAATTGGAATCTTTAAAGTTTAGAACAATAAATTAAAAAGGAACAACTAATCATGATTCACTTCTTCATGATGGTTTTTTATTATTAGTTCCAACTTGATGAGAAAAGGCTCAATTAAATTAAGATCAAGTATAAATTACTATATCGAATTTCTGTATTTTGACTTTTCTACGCCTTACACTCAAATTCTTAGTATTTTCATGGTTTTTTTTTTAACAAAGGCTTTTGTATTTTCATGTTACATTGCAGGGTTAACTTTTACATTCACATATTTGTTTAAGACGATGCTTTTGTAGTAGTTTAATATGCATCAACCTGTACCACAAAAAGAGAAACCGAGACTAGAAAGACACTTCAAACCGAGACTAAAAGGAAAAGATTCTGTTTTCTTAATAAAAAAATAATATCACGCTTGCAAACGATCGCGATACGTGCACTAAGCATCTTCTAACTATTCTGCTAATTTGTTTCTTTAATTTTTACTGGTCGCAAATCGGTAATATGATTGATGTCATAATGTATCAAAGCATATAACGTGATGCCAAATATCGTGAATTTGATCGTCTTTCGTATATATATATACTAAATTGTTCTACGTAGCTTCAGCAAAAAAAAAAGGATTGTTCAATGTAGAGACTAGGAGAGTATCAAATAAGTGGAAGGCAAAATGTCATTTTTATAAATTGTAATTAAGAATCTTCGATGTTATCATGACTCATATATAATATCACAGAGACAGAATATTCGGAAATAAGAGTTGGTGTAGTTATCAATCTGTATGCTTTGTGGCGGCTTTAAAAGAAAGAGACCAGTGGTGCAGCTTTTGCATCTTCCTTAAGTTTCGTTTTAGAACCACTTAACTTATCCAAATACGCACGTTTCTCTTACTTTTTCTTTATATAAAAAAAGGTTCTCGTACTTTTGACAATATTAAAATTTTCAAGTGCTTTTAAAAAATAGACTGGTCAGAGTCGGAAAGCAGAATTTCGTAATGTAACTTTTTTTTTAATCAATCGTTGTCCATGATGTATATGGTTTATAAGAATAAACTGTTTTTTTTTAAATGTAAATTATTAAAAACACTACTTCGATCTTAACTGAATAAAGTATTTCTAAAATCCATATTTCATAACTTTCAAGTTTCAGTTATATATTTTTATCCATTGTTTTTGTTCGAAATTTTCTCTTGCCGATTAAATAATTATTGGTCTAACTTCTAAGCCCTTTTTAAAAAAAAAAACTATATATGAACCATACAAAACTTATAATAATCCATCCCTTTACAACTTACTACAATTTTAAAAAGTTACTTTCGGCCAATTTTGCGCGTGGCTAACGTAACATTTATATCGATGAAATTTATTTTTCTGCAAAAGCTGCCCCTTTTTTGTTAATTTAAATTGAGAATGATGTTTTTAATTTTGTCGTGTAATGGAGAAGATTGGTGAGGTGGACAGAATCGTAGGAATGGTCACGTTGAATTGTCTTAGTTTCTAAAATATTGCCCATAACGTGACAGGTAGATAGATCATAGATGATCTGTCCGTTTTAGTTTATAGTTACAGGCACCTACTTACACTCTCTTCATAGCTTCGATTGCCTGACCTCTTTGGTCCTTTCATCAACCGCTTGTCGGATAATTTAATTTGTTCATTTACACGGTTACGTATATTCTTATTGGCTATATAGCCTCCGACCAAATCAAAGAATTATGTTTAAAAAGGAACTGAAACGAAAACTTTATAGAGTTTAGAATTGTTAAAAATCTTTACAAAAATCATGTTTTTAAACCAAAAAAAAAATCGAAACAGCCATGTTATATAAATGAAATGAAGAAACTTTTTCTAGATATTAACCAGTTACCTTTTTATATCGAGTGTTAGCTTCACCATTTGTTCTACCTACCTGCATTTTAATTACATGTGGTTGGTGGCAGAATTGATATAAAACCTTTTTTTGCTAACATATTTTTGGGATACACACGTCGTCTGATATCTTTTTTTTTTTTTTTTTTTTTTTTTTTTTGTTTTTGTTTTTACAAAGGTATATTCATGCAATTAATTTAAGAAAAAAAACATGTATATTTGGAATCTCGGATTAATAATCATTATGCTCAAATTCATGTTTAAAGCTATTCAATAAACTCACAAAAAAATGCAGATAATTTCAATATGTTAAAAACAGAGTTTTACGATTATATATTTATTTTTGATAGCCAAGCCATCAACCTAGTTCATTCATTTTTTATTTTTTACTTTGCTAAAGGAATTCATTCATTTTCCAATGTTATAAAACATCTATAGCATACTTTGTTTTTAACATATTGAAATCATCAGTATTTTTCGTCAATTTACAATAAAACCTTTATAAAGTAATATTCGATAAAAAAATAAATATTAATAGTGTTCCTAAACAGTGTTGCATGTAATATTGAATTGTATAAATAATTCATTTTTTTGCATATTTTAACATTTTTCTTAATTAATGATACTAGCTAATCAATGTCGTAAGATTATACTTTTTCTATGATTATTTACGGTTGGCCGCATACGGTTATAAAAATACAAACCTGGTGCTGTTCCAAAAATTTAACAAATGATTCGTCATCAATAGCGTCACGTTACATGTACCTGTCGAATGATTCACTTTCCGTTACTAGTTTTTACATTTATAAGCAAAGTTTGACTATGAATCAATAAAATTAGTAAAGTAATCTCTCACTAATTAATGATTAATTTAGATAATTACGTTTTAGCCCCGGCTAATATCAGGTACAGTATCTTGGTTCTCACATTAATTTGCAGCTATTTTTTTTGTTTTCAATGTTTTTATCTGCGTACTCCGATTAATATTTGTGATTAGGGTAAAGTAAACCTAAACTCAGAACTAAAGTAGCCAACGAGAGATATATTCATCTACAGTGGAACCCACAGTAAGCGGTTGTCTCGTGCCACATATACACGTAGCCTTCGCTATTGAGCCCCACATATATATAAATTCCATATTTATCCATTTATAAAAAGAAAATCATTTTAATTATTGTTTTCTTTTCGATGCACTTGGAATTTTTCAATATAATACCATTTTTGTTTCTTTTTTCATTTTCTTTCCAGATTATGCGTGTATTTTATTTATATAAGATTCTCTGACAATATACTTTAACGCTTGATATTAAATAACACAAAATTAGTTAGACTTTTTCTGATCATCATATGGATTATTTTTTGAACCAAAAACATGGATTCCTTTATTTTTTAAGAAAATTATTATAACAACAATCTGGAAGTTAGCTGTACAGTTCTAGTATACAACTTCTAACAGTAACAGTTTATAATATGGAAGTTGTAAAATAAAAATAAACCCTTGGTCAAAAAGAAGAAAACATACCAACTTATTTTAGTTTTTAAAATAAATATATTGAAAATATATTGTAAACTCATCTAAACAAAATGTATTAAGCTACGATTAAGCAAGATTAAAGTGCCGACAACCGAAAAAGATTGAATATTATTTTCTCTCGTAGTTTCATGGGCTAAGAGTAACAAACAATAACAGAATAAATATTTCACGAAATATACATATCAAGTGGAAAATCTATTGGTCAAAAAACATTTTAAATTAAAAAAATAAAATTTATTTTGTTTTGGTCAATTTTTAATTTGTTTCTGTATCTGAAAAAGCGAAACAAATTTGATCTCTCTCTCTCTACCCAAACCCCTCTATAAATATAAACGTCTCGCCTCCTGAAATATGTATAAACTCTCACAAACTCTCCCTAGCCGCCACCTACCCTGCGCCGCCTCGATCCGCCGCGCGCCTTTTCCCCTCTCCGGGACTCTCTTTTTCGCTTTCTTCGCTTAAAATATCGTTTCTGTTTCGGCGGAAAATTCTCTCTGTTCAGATTCTTTTGATTCGGTGCTTATCCTTCTTCATAAATCTGACGAAATCCAAGATTTTTTCCCCTTGTTTCTCTCACTTTATCTGAATCATCGAGAAGAATAGTGGGAAAAAATGTCGGTAGCTTCTTCTAGCTCCGTTCTCCAGCTCCGGAACAACCATCAATTGTTACCGGTCCGATCTCTGAAAAATTCCCCCGCCGTCGCCTCTCAATTGGCCGTCTACGGCCGCCGGAGAGCATTTAACGCGCGGTGTTCCGTTAAGAAACCGGCGGCTCCCGAGAGTCCGTTCATGGGGACTCGGTTGCGGAGATCCGGATCCGAGACGCTCCAGTTCTGGAGATCGGACGGTCCTGGTAGGTCTCCGAAGCTCAAAACGGTGGTTAGATCGTCGTTTTCCGCTGTTCCGGAGAAGCCTCTCGGTCTCTACGATCCTTCCTTCGATAAAGACTCTTGTGGAGTCGGTTTCGTCGCAGAGTTGTCCGGCGAGGCCAGCCGCAAAACGGTACCGTCA
>CACVBM020001392.1:0-52975 GCA_902728155.2 Microthlaspi erraticum | reverse complement strand
GCGGGTTTCCAGTGCGAGGAACCACTCTCTGTATGTTTCAGGTAAAATATTTTGGTATCTTTGATAACAAATTTATGACTAAATTAAACTGATAAAAAGACTAACATGTATCCCAATCTGTTTTTTTCTTCTTGAAAAGTGGGTTAGGCATCTTGAAGATGGCACAAGGCAATACATCGAGGGTAAGATTCGAATTTATTTGTCTTACCGACTATTTCAGCTGTTTAAAAACTGGACTAAGGTTTATACAATATATTCAGGAGCCACACATCCAGAGTATGTTGTGACCGCGGATGATGTAGATAAACTGATTGCTGTTGAATGTATTCCAATGGATGATCAAGGTCGTCAGGTAAATACTCTCAGGTGTCTATAGTTTGAAGATGCGTTTAGATCAATTGTCTTTTTGATTATGCAGGGAGAATTAGTGAGATTGTTTGCGAATGATCAGAACAAGATTAGATGTGGTAATGTATTCAACAAAATCTAACACCAAAAAAGGCCGTTCACCGTCTCTTCACTGCTGAGAATGTCTTTGCTTCTTGTACAGATGCAGAGATGCAAGCAGAAATCGATACGTATATATCCCGAGGTCAAGCAACCTTCAACGTGCAGCTTCTAGTAAGTTTGTAGCTCAGAGTTTGAATCAACAGTGTATGGTGTTTAATCCATTTGTTTATTTAACAATCGGTTTCTTTTATCGATAGATGGATTCGTCAGAGAGTTGGGAACCTGCAACGGTTATATTGAAGAGGTCTAATTACCAGATCAAAACAAGCAACGTAGAAGCTATGGTGATCTCAGAGAAATACTCAAAGGAACTCCTGGTAAAGTACTTCTTCAGATTGAAATTTAAACAAAGTTGAAAAGTCAAAAGTGTTTCTCTAATATGTTTCAGTTAAAACAAAAATTGCAGATAAAAGTACCGTGTGGATTCTCAACACAGTTTGTCCTGATAAGTTATGATGGATCTTCACATCCTATAAGCACTCTCAATGTCCGGTACATAATATACATCTCTCTTTCTTACTTTTGCACTTGTAAAGTCAAATACAGTAATTTTATTTCAAGTTTACCTCATTTTCTAATACAAACTCACTCCTAAAATTGTGAATTTTTTTACCAGCATGCGTGATACACTAGTCTTGACGATGAGAATGCTTCAAAGCAAGGTATGCTTTTCAGAATTACTGAAATTGACTTGTGATGGAGACAATTATAATTTTGTGAAATGATCATATTCTTATTCATATAGTAAACTTTGTTTTCATGAGGCAGGCATTGGACGAACGCAGAAAAGGACGAGTTTAGAGTTAGTGTGACTACTGAGCAGATCCATCCTCGAGTTCTTCAATTGTAAGTTTGATAAAATCGACGATCTATATGGTTATTATTGAGTAATAATTGTTATAGCTTATAGTTTTTGTATTATTTTTTTTGTCGTTTTAGGTCTTTGTTTAAACAAATATATTATCGTTATAGTGACATTCACTTTGGACTGAAGCTAAAAGCGTCGGAATCTTCTTCTTTTTTTTTGCCTTTTCTTAAATAATAAATAGATGAGTTTCTTTTTTTTTTTTGTTAAATAGATGATTTTCCAATTAATATTTCTGGCTCGTAACATTTTTCGTTTTGGTCTGTGTCTGTCGGGTGTATATAATATGAATGCGACATTGAAGTTTTAGTGTTTCTGTTTACATATATCTTATATTTCCCGCCATCAGTTTGTACTATACGACAGCCTCATGAGGAGCAACTGCAAATTTAAAAAGCTGAAAAGCTGAAAAAGAGTCAAAAATAAGATGAAGGAAGAGACACTTGAATCACGAAATGTTTATATTTGGTTTGAAATCAAGCATAAAATGTAATTCTTAAAATAATGAGATTACACCTAACTTTAGCCAGTTGGCATAACAACAACAAAGAAGGGACAACTTTAGCCATGTGCAAATATATAACTTTAGCCATGTAAAAACACACAAGTTCGCCCTAATTTTTTCTCCCATGCACGCTTCCCAAGTCCGCCTCCTCCTTCTCCGACTGTTGCTCTGCTCCGATTTCGGAATGAACTTCCTTCACCGGCGGTTCCTTTCCTGAAATTGGAGCGCGGCTTCCTCTTTCCCGGGCTCTGCTTTGGCGTCCGATGAATTTGGCTCTCTTTCCGCCGGTGCTTTCTTCATCGGCGAGACTCTTTTGGTTCCTGTTACTTCTCGGTTGTGCTTGTGCTTCTTCTCCGGTGACAGAATTGACGGGATTTGCAGAGTTCTCGAGGACGGATCTCTCGCCTCTCTTCTTCAACTTACCGGAGCAGTACGCTGAGCCCTTCTCACTCAGAGTGAGCATCTTTACGGCGATGCCGAAACCTCCACCAAAACCTCCGGATCTACAGATTTGCCTTCGACCCTTGGTTCTTTACCCTTCACACTCATCTCAGCTGTCATCCTTCTTTATCTCTATCACTCTCCCAGATCTATCGTTCCTATCCACCATCTCCTTAAGCTTTGGCCAATGGAAGCTTCTCGTCCTACTCCTCGCCGGTGAAGGGACATCGGGATCTTGGATTCCCGGTTGCGTAAATTTGGACATCTTGGTCCGGCGTTGTAAAATTTTGGGATTGAAGCATGGTTTCTTCGGAGGGAGCTCTCTCTCGAAGCTATTTCTTTCAGTCCGCCATCGTTTGGCTCCACTGCGTGATTCAATTTCAGTTCCGCCGGCTTCATTTCCGGCGACTTATCAGAAGTTTAAGCTTATTCCCTTGGCGTACCCTCGCAGCTCCGTCCATGTGACGTGTTTTGTCTTTGGTGCTTCGTCGAGACTTTGCCATCGTTTGGCTCCACCGCGTGCTCCACTTTCAGTCCCGCCGGTATCATCTCCGGCGACTTATCAGAAGTCTAAGCTTCCTTCCTTGGCGTACCCTCCGAGCAGTTCCGTCCGGGTGACGTGTATTGTCTCATGTTCTGGTGCTTCGTCGAGAATTTTCATCACCACACCAGCTCCATCATTGGATACATCTTTAGGCGTGTGGCTTTGTGAACCTTCCTCTGTCGTAACAGAGAGAACTTCCTCCCTATGGGAGAGATCACGTATTCCATTTTCCTCCTTAGAGGAGAGAATCTTACCTCCATCGAGCTCTCTATCAAGTATGGAGTTGCTTCCCTCGAGTTCATTCTGAGGTATGTTATCCAATTTCTTCACCGACTTGTTTTCCTATGTAGCTCCTTCTACGGAGTTAGAAGAAGCAACCGTTTTCGTCTCGACGATTCTTGGAGGTGAAACTTGGTTTTCAACGTCATCTTTAAAAATAACTAAATTTACGAACTTCGCATTGCCATGTTTGTTCCACCGACGCATCTGAGCCTTGCTTTGGATCTGTTGTCTTCTTCCTTTGATAGGAACCTCTATGCTTTAATTTCTAGATGCTCATGTTTATTTGCTTTAATCAAAAGAGGATGTCATATTCCCTCTTGTTGTAGTTTCAAGGTTTAATCTAATGAAAAAATGTTTGAACAAAAAAAAAAAAAAAAACTTTTGTAAATTTACATTTCTGTTGAACCCACAAGGCCACAATACTCAAGAGGGTCATGTATCATTAAGCCAGTCTTAATTTGATCTCGATTAGTAATTAATTCGTAGAACGACAGATTAATCATATAACTCTTGTATTATGTATATATGTCATTGTATAAGGCGAATGGTTGGAGAGCTCCCATCAATCGTACCACCAATAATAATTTAGGATACAATTTTTGTTAGAGACGTTATTCATAATATTTAACTTCACAATTGTAGTATAAAAATGCATATCGATCATAGCTTGATTCTTTTTACCATGCGTGGTCAATTATATACAGTGTTATAAGTACTGGTGCAACATTTCTCTTTGAAAATTCTTCATGTGTATTAAAATTAGAAAAAAACACCAAAAAAAACCAGAATTATGATTAATCTATTAGTTAAACAAACAAAAATAAACTTACAACTCTCACTCGAAGCTCTTTGAGGTGAAGATGTTCCATCCTGCTTGTGTTAACAAGTGGCCTTGGATAACAGAGAACATAGTTCTTTTTATCCACGTGAGACCGGTAGTTCATGGCATACATGCCAATTGATTGCTTCATGTATTACGGGTGACTGTTTAAATAAAATTTCAAACACAATTAAAAATTAAACTGAAAGCTTAATAAAATTTACAACAAATATCTTGTTATGGTTAGGAAATGGTATCATTGATGTAGTTACACCCAATATCAGTGTTGAATGTAAGCACACTAAAACAACACATATGAGACTTCCAAATGCAGAAAAATAAAATTAGAATCAAAGAAAAGTGGTAGCTATGCAAAAAACGACCTTATGTACATAAGTTTTTAACTCATGCGTCAGGATTCTGAAAACCAACATGCACAAAATCTGAACAATAAATCGATCACTCCAACACTCTAAGTAGCAATCATTTCTCTAGGCATTTCCCACAATAATCTACACTCATAAAAAGCATATTAATTCATTTAGTGAGATCTAAACCTCTACAACTCATCCTAACACGTGACGTGAACCAAATTCCACATTCTAACTTATAAACAAAACCATTCCATGTGTGAAAATTCCAAGAATATCCAAAGTGAGAAACCGCAATTCTGAAGAACAAAATATTCCAAACTGATAAAACAACTATGACTTCAGAAAAAGGTTCACCATAATGAAGATGAGATGATCATTACCTCAAGAGTGATTGCAGCGATTTTTAAAAAAAAAACACGACTAGTTAATAAATTTAGTAGCAAATAGTCAATACATAAGTAGATTTGTTATTTCTTTAATTGACTGTATTGCGATTTTTTTTGATGTGGTGGGGACTGTGTTCGATGCTTCCTCGATGATAAAGCTTAAGCTTCCGATGGCTATTCTCTACGTGTTATTATTCGACCTCTTCAAATAGGCTTTTCTCATAAATTTGAACTAATCAAGTGGAAAATACAAAGAGAAAATTTTCACTCAATAGCGCTAGTTATAGTGTTATCTTTCACTCCACATTTTTTTTTTCACCTTTTTACTCTAAGTTTCAATTTTCCTTTACTTTCATTTCTTCTTTCATCTATTACTCCATATTATGCTATTCTCTATCATTCACACCCTATTTGATTTTTATCGAACCATTTCTCCCATAAAAGCTGAAAGAGAGTCAAATATAAGATCAAGGAAGAGACATTTTAAATCACGAAATGTAATTCTAAAAAAAATGGGATTACACCTAACTTTAGCCAGTTGGCATAACAACAACAACAAAAAGGGACAACTTTAGCCATGTGCAAATATATGTGTAATCACTCATCTACATCATTTGTAAATTTACACTTATGTTGAACACACAATACTCAAGAGGGTTCATGTATCATTATACCAGCCTTATTGTGATCTCGATTAGTAATTAATTCATAGAATGACAGGACGATTAGTCATATGAGTCATATATGTATACATGTCATTGTATAAGGCGAATGGTTGGAGAGATCCCATCAATCGTACAACGAGCATTAATTTAGTATACAATTTCTGTTAGAGTTATTCATATTTAATTTCAGAATTGTAGTATATATAGAAATGTATATCAATCATAGCTTGATTCGTTTTCGTATACGTGGTCAATTATACAGTGGTATAGTCGTGCGACATTTCTCTTTGAAAATTCTACATGCTTATTAAATTAGAAAACGAAAATGCATAAAAAAAAAGCATTATGAAATATTCTAGTTAAATTGAAATAAAATTTGTATTACTACGTATGTTGATGGTATCTTTATACTGTATACAATGATATGTTGTCAGTAGTCAGTATACACGTACTGTAATTTTGTGACCACAAATTTTAGATACGTGAATAATTTGTCATCAACGTGGCCCATGTTAAAGTATTCCACCTTCGTCAACACTTCACCAACCATTTTTATGCCTTGAAAATGACTCTCTCCTTTTTTTGTCAACACTAAAACACTATTGTGTTACTTTCTTGCTACTCAAAATAAAGTAAATCAAACATTATTTTGAATTATACATACATAACCGTCATTCGCTTTTTAACAAAAATTAAGAAACCTGACTCCATTTTCTTTTCGTATCACAGGGTATACATTATTTATCTCAAAAAGGTATAAAAATGGAAGCATAAAGAGAAAGCAAAAGAAGAATAAATACATATAAATAAAGCAAATTCTGCAACTTTATCTATACAGCATTTCTAGATTTGATAATACAGAACATTCACTCTCAGTAATAAAAAATAAAGAACAAAATCATCATTTGCTCACTAAATTAGTATTATCATTTACCATCATACAATGCTTTCACACAACACTCTGCTTAATTAAACCAATTATGTCTCTAATGATATTAATTAACATGAAAAAATAGACACTTACCAGACAAGCAGACCCCAAGAAAAGGTGAGAGATACTTCACCTTCTTCATTTCCTCTTCTTCTTCTCTCTCTATTTCTCTCTCGCCTCAATGGGTTCTACAGGAAACCCTAATCCATGGGATTCATACGATTCATACAGAGACTGTTCCAAAGGAGTATGCAGCGTCTACTGTCCCGAATGGTGTTACGTCATCTTCCCTCCTCCTCCTTCCTTCTTCCTCGACGACGAAGACGATTCATCCTCCTCTGATTTCTCTCCGCTCCTCATCGCACTTATCGGAATCCTCGCTAGCGCCTTCATCCTCGTCAGCTACTACACACTAATCTCCAAGTACTGCCACCGCCGTCGCAACAGCTCCTCCTCCGCATCCGGAGCGATCGGCCGCGATCACGGAATCTCTTCATCGTCCGTCGCCGATGCTTGGCAGGGAAACAACGGAGCTCCGAATACGAACGCGCCGATCGGAGATGGACTCGACGAGTCTCTGATTAAATCGATTACGGTTTACAAGTATCGAAAGGGCGATGGATTTGTGGAATCTTCCGATTGCTCTGTTTGCTTGAGCGAGTTTCAGGAAGACGAGAGTTTGCGATTGCTACCCAAATGCAACCACGCGTTTCACGTCCCTTGTATTGATACTTGGTTGAAATCTCACTCCAACTGCCCTCTCTGCCGCGCCTTCATCGCCGGAATCAACGCCACCACCGCCGTCGAGACTGTTTCAGTATCCAATCAGCCGATCTCCGTTACGGAATCAGGTAATCGAGGCGAAGTAACCGCGGGGATCAGCTCGATTTCGAACGTTCTCAATCACCAGGCTGGAGATTCCGTCGTCGTTAACTTAGATCTAGAAACCAGATCTCGGAGTGAGACGGTTAGTAACGTTAACGGCGGATCGACGCCGAAACCGCCGGAATTTCAGGGGTCAAGAGACGGAGAAGAGCAAGTGAATCGGAGATCGGCGTCGTTGAACTCAGGCGGTGTGGTCTTGATCGCCGATATATTACGGGAGACTGAAGACGAGGAATCAGCGGGTGAAGGAACTTCTCGGCGGGTAGAGGAGGGTGACGGAGAGAAGACGCCTCCGCCGTCGGGATCGGCGGCGAATCAAACAAGCGGAATATCGAGTTTTCTGGTTCGGAGTTCGATGGCGATGAAGAGATCCGTTTCGACTGGGAAATTTGTCCTCTCGAGTTACGATAGAGCAAGAAATTACCGTTTACCCAATTGAGTGAGAGAGAGAGAGAGAGAGAGAGAGGGAGAGGTTAATATTAGGAGATTTGAATTTATTTATGAAAAAAAAGTCAAAAATGTTTATTGGCTTTTAAATTTTTTATTTACACCAATCAGAATCATTGTTAAACCATTTGAGAACAGAATTTTATATATGTGTAATCAAAGAGTTTTGAATTTACAGCCCATTTTATTCTGATCTGCATGTTCTTAGTTTTCATGATTTGTCAGACATTGATACTCCTAAATCGAGTGTTTGCGTATTATACGCCTCACTCTACTTGATATTAATCCTCTTGAAATCATTGTAAACATAATTATCACAAGGAGTTATAATTTTAAACACTCATCATATCTAGCTTTTCTTTTCGCAATGGCTCAAAAAAGAAGAATTACTCAAACTCAATTCTTATAGCTAGTATCTTCTTCTTTATCAAAAAAGACATGATCATCATTCATCATCAAGCCAAAGATTAGAAGAACGAGGCAAAACCGCAAAAGTGACGAAAGAAGAAGATCCTCAAGGAAGAATGTTTCGATGAGCATATTCAAAAGTGCGAAAGGTTGTTTTGAGGCAAATTGGTGAGGCAAAATTCAAAGGAAATTTTGGTGACTTCAGGCATTCTTGTTGCAAAACGCTTAATGGGCTTGGTGATAATTGTTGGCCCACTTTCTTTATTAGATAGATACTAAATCTATTTTACCCTCCAAAGTATACAAAAAATGTCTCGTTTAATAATAACACTTGCTTCATGAGACCATGAGTATAAATTATTTGCATCACACTGCTGACGTAAAAAGAACAAAAGGAACAAAACTGCTGAGGTAAAATTTATGATTATGATGGTTGGACTCTTGCCAACACAGCAATAAATAGGAAATTTTTTTTTTGACAAAAATCTAGAGGAAACTTATTTGTATTCCCTTTCTTGTATGGCACGTCACAAAATTGATCGAGTACAAGTTACTCTTTCGTTATGATGATCTTTTAACGATCTAATAAATAGACAATAAAACATAAATTGTCGTGGTACGATCATATGTTGGTGGACTGTCACAATCACAAGCAGAAAAACAATTTTGCTCCAAAAAATTATTAATATTCCACCTTACAAAAAAATTATTAATATTCCACCTTAATTGCAAGGTTATACGAAGATATATAAATTTATTTATGTTCCCACGACCAAACGAGTAAGTACTTATTTAAATTAGATGAAAAGGTATCAATTGGAGGATAAATGTTACTTAATCTATTGTTATTTATAAATGTTAATAAATCAAAACAATAAGTGTTATCTGTATTTAAGTTGGGTTAATTTGGTGAATATTCATATTGAGAGTTGATATTAACAATATAGCCATAGCAATTCTTTGGCTATAGTACATGAATACATTCATAAGTTTTACCATAATTACCCCCTTAATAAACTTATACTATATAGAAAAATTAAATATACTTAGCTCTATTTTAAACCCAAAATCCATAACCCTATACCCTAAACTATAAATGTAAACCTTAAATAAAAAAATTATAAACCCTAAATCCAATAAACTAAAACCTAAACTCAATAAACTAAACCATAAACCAACAAACTAAACCCTAATTTAGAAAAAGAACCCTAACCCCAAAATAACCCTAAACTCAAAATACTAAACCCAAAACCACAACTAAAACCCCAAAAAATTGAAACCAAAATCCAAAAATATAAATCTGAAACCCAAAAACTAAACCCTAAATCAAGAAACTAAACCCTAACCCCAAAAAACTAAACCCTAAACCCAAAAAACTAAACCCTAATTTAGAAAAAAGAACCCTAACCCCAAAATAACCCTAACTCAAAGTACTAAACCTAAAACAAAAAATAAAACCCCAAAAAATTGAAACCAAAATCCAAAAATATAAATCCTAAACCTAAAATCTAAACCCTAAACTCAATAAACTAACCCCAAAACACAAATATTTAGTTCGTACTATTCCATATAAACAAAGAACAAATAGTATAGAGTAGTTTCAAGGTTAATATGGACAATATTTCAGAAAATATGGCTTGTATTCTAACCATGGTTTTGATATGGTTACTTTGTTAATTTGCTTCTCCAATATGATTATTCATTATAATTTCCCATTTAAGTTCCCATGTATTCGCATATTCTTTGGTTGATAAGACATTATAAGCATATTCTCTTTTATATCCCTTGCATTAGTCGTGCATTATATTATCTTTGTTGACAATCTTCATTTCATGTTTCATGTCTGTTTAGAACTCACAAGTAAGTCTCAATTCCTTATTTAGCTCCAACAAAATGACTATTTAAAAGAAGAAGAAGAAAAATGAAAAAGGAGAGAAAGAAAATATGTTTAAAGGTTAAGTGCCTTCAATTTCAAATGAGAAATCCATCAGGTGAGAATGTCAGAAAACGGAAAAGACCGTACACCAAATCTTAATTTGCTAAGAAGAAAAACACTAAAAGTTACAATTTTTTTTTATCATATAAACTATCCTAATAAAATGATAATTGTCTTTACCACAAATGATAATTGTCCAGCCTTCACTATGCTAACAAAATCGGTAAATTTTTAATATTCCTACAACTTCTTTTTACGAGTTGACGTTATACAAATTGAATTGGTAGTAACCATGACGTGATATATATGATTTGCCGTTTACTTCCTCATCTAAAACTCTTCTTCAAAATCTTCAATCTTTACATATACTTGTAAGAGTACATATGTTAATTATGTGAATATATATAATGTGTGTTGGTGTATATAAATTTATAAAGCTACGCACTCTTTCTTTCTCCTCAAACATTTAACAGTCACAACAGAAAAGAAACAGAATGAGCTCAGGATCATATCCGATCAAAACCGTCGTCGTTCTGGTCCAAGAGAATCGCTCTTTCGACCATACGCTCGGCTGGTTCAAAGAGCTAAACCGGGAAATCGACGGCGTCACGAAATCAGACCCGAAATCCAACCCGGTTTCCACCTCCGACCCAAACTCTCTCAGTGTTGTCTTCGGTGACCAGTCTCAGTACGTTGATCCGGATCCAGGTCACTCCATTCAGGATATCTACGAACAAGTGTTCGGTAAGCCATGGGACTCGGGTCAACCGGATCCAAATCCGGGTCAAGCTACCATGTCCGGGTTTGCCCAAAACGCGGAGCGAAACTTGAAAGGAATGTCCTCCGCAGTTATGAACGGATTTAAACCGGACGCTTTGCCGGTTTACAAGGAGCTGGTTCAAAATTTCGCCATATGTGATAGGTACGTGTACGTCGGTTCGCTTCACACCGAACTCTAACATTTTCAGTTGTCTCGGTTTGTAGAAAATTTCATGTTCTTAATCTTATGTGTTTGCCGGCAGGTGGTTTGCGTCGGTTCCGGCGTCGACGCAGCCAAACAGATTATACGTCCACTCGGCAACATCACACGGAGCAACGAGCAACGACCGGAAACTACTAATCGAAGGTTTTCCACAGAAGACGATATTCGAGTCGCTTGATGAAGCTGGTTTCACATTTGGCATCTACCACCAATTTCCTCCTTCTACTCTCTTTTATAGGTACTTTTTATTGTTTTTAAAATATTTATTAATCTTCTATAAGTTTTTCTTTCTTTTTCCTTATGCTTTTCACTTACTCCTTTTTAACAAAAAAATTGTTAAAGGTTTCGATTTTTATCTTTCATTTCGATATATGTAAACAAGAACATAGTTTTAGTCAAATTTAGACTTATTTCCGTTTAACAACCGTCTAAATTAAGTTTGAAAAATTTAAAGATAACTGTATAAACATAGGAAACATAAATTAATATTTTTACCAAAAAAAAACATAAACTAATATTTTTTATTTTATTTTTTATCCAGGAATTTGAGAAAGCTGAAGTATTTGACGCATTTCCACCAATACGGAATACAATTCAAGAAAGATTGCAAAGAAGGGAAGCTACCAAACTACGTCGTGGTCGAACAACGTTGGTTCGATCTATTGTCAACTCCTGCAAACGACGACCATCCATCTCACGACGTTTCCGAAGGTCAGAAGCTTGTGAAAGAGGTCTACGAGGCCTTGAGATCTAGCCCTCAGTGGAACGAGATCTTATTCATTGTAACATATGACGAGCACGGTGGATTTTACGACCATGTCCCTACTCCGGTCGACGGAGTTCCTAATCCTGACGGTCTCTTAGGACCTCCACCGTACAATTTTGAATTTAACCGGCTCGGTGTTAGGGTTCCAACGTTCTTCATCTCTCCTTGGATTGAGCCTGGCACTGGTAAGTACTAGTTAGGGATATATATATAAACTTCATTTGATGGTATATTATTCAGAATGCTAATATATTTAATATTGGTTCGATTTATGTAACAAGTACTAATAATTCTTGTAAAATGTGTAGTTATTCATAGGCCGAATGGACCGTACCCAAGATCACAATATGAGCATTCATCAATTCCCGCAACTGTCAAGAAAATCTTCAATCTGAAAGATTTCTTGACAAAGAGAGACTCATGGGCTGGTACTTTTGAATCTGTAATTACAAGAGATTCACCAAGACAAGACTGCCCTGGTATATTTTCGTATCTTCTATCAAATTTTGTGATTATTTCGAACATGACATATATATAATTATGTTTGGTTATCAGAAACATTATCAATCCCGGTTAAACTAAGATCGACAGTGGCAAAAGAAAATTCACAACTGAGTGAATTTCAAGAAGAGCTCGTAATAATGGCTGCTGGATTAAAAGGAGACTACAAAAATGAAGAATTGGTCCACAAGCTTTGTAAAGAAACTTGCGTTGCAGACGCTTCCAAATACGTTATGAACGCGTTTGATAAATTTCTAGAAGAGGCTAGAAAGGCAAGAGAAAGAGGATGTGACGAGGAAGAGATCGTTTATTGCGTGGATGAGGATGATCATCATCATGTTTTGATACCATCACCATCACAATCAGAAGTACCACATGCTGCTCCTAAGACGTCCTTTTTCAATAAGTTAGTCTCTTGCTTTGTTTGTCATGATTGATATACGTATAAAATCAAATCAAAGTAGATAAATTTAAGTTTTTTTTTATTTGTGTGAGGGATAACCTCCAACGTAATGTGAAATTTGTGTTGCTTTATTAAAGAAAGTAAACTAAATTAAAACATTAATAAAGTTTCGTAAGTGTAATCTAAACTCAATAGTATCACTATTATTTTATTTTAATAAATCACAATTACTTAATTAAATTTAATTACTCTAAAGAAACTTGTACCAATTTATACATAAACACATGTCATCAGAGTATTTCTAGAGGTTATCGCGATATTTCATTTAAGAACCTCTAGCCAAACTTTGCTTGACTTTACGTACGTACTCTAGAGCTAGGAAAAGAATGTGCAAGGAATGTGTAAATCAAGTTCATGCTCATCTGTCGCCACAAATCCATTTGCATTTTGCACTGATCAAGCCCATCTAGAGCCGCTGTTATCATCTCCGAAATATTTCTCTGCAGAACACCAAAGCAAATCATTAGAAATAGTGCAAAAACACAAAAGCAAATCATTAGAAATAAGATGAGATAGAGAGACAAACATACCAGGTTTTCAGCGCTAAGTATTTGGAATTGTATCGATCCAATCCTCTTCACCTCCGGCTGTGAAGGGACGGCATGACAGACGACGGAATTAGGGTCGGAGAATCTGACATGGAGGATGAAGAAGACGGGGGTAAATTTGTCATTTTCCCGTTTCATTAAAGCCAGAAAATGAACAACTAGAGAACTGCGAAGGAGAGGATTCGAATCCGGTATTGTGAGAGTGGAAGCGGTCCACACCACTAGACTACTACTTATTCGTTGATTTAATGCGCTTGTTTAATACTCCCTCTGTTTCAGAATGTAGGATGTTTTAGTTTTTTTTCTTGTTTCATACTCCCTCCGTTTCAAATTAGTTGTCGTTTTGGGAAAATGTATCTGCAATTATTTGGATGTATCTACAATGCAAAACACGTCCAGATACGTCCAAATTTTTGCAGATACATTTTGCCAAAACGACAACTAATTTGAAACGGAGGGAGTAATATAAGATGTTTTAGATTTGTTTAAGGTACTTTTTTCAATTAATGCTAACAAATTGCAAACTTCAAGAACTATTTATTAAAAGTTTCAATTCTTGAATTTTTATTGGTTAATACTTATTAAAAGTGGTTTATGTGGGAGAGAAAATGCATTAATTACTGAACAATAATTATTTCTTAATTTGTGTGAAATCTCTAAAACATCATACATTCTGAAACAGAGGGAGTATATAAACCCATAAAAAGAACAATTTGTTTTTTAGTTGTTACAATACAAGAGATTTTCTGTTGTAATTAATTAGGTAGCAAACCCGCGCGTCCAACGCGCTCAATTAAATTTCTTTTTAGAAAATTAAAATAAATTAATAATATTTTATGCCAAATTAAATCTGTATTTATAAAATACATTAGATAGCATTTTTTATTTATATATATACATTATTTTTAAAAAATATATAATATGAATTATATAATTCATTCTCGGTTAATTTACATTATTATATTAGAATGTCCATTTTGTAAGCATATTTGAAGTTTATAACCAAGGGTTTTTATTTATAAGAATGGAGTAACTAAGATATACAATAGCTTGAAGTGAAAATGATATCCTGCTCTTTACAGCCAAGTTCTTGCATAATTGATGAAAGCCAATACGAAAAGCTATATTTGCAGTTCATAATTTAAAAAGTTCACAATTTTTTTTACCTGGTTGAAGTGATAAATGTGTCTAAATTCAGAGCCATTCCGCCAATACCACTACTTTCCAAAACGTTA
Organism: Microthlaspi erraticum; assembly: GCA_902728155.2. Taxonomy (NCBI): domain Eukaryota; kingdom Viridiplantae; phylum Streptophyta; class Magnoliopsida; order Brassicales; family Brassicaceae; genus Microthlaspi; species Microthlaspi erraticum. The sequence goes on along the minus strand of CACVBM020001392.1, from coordinate 38,481 downwards.
CACAAAAAATGTTTTCCAATAAAGACATAATAAGGATATGAATCTGATCAAAGTCATTTGAAGAGTGTTAAAACTCATTTTTATTCTCTCTAACGAAAATGCCTTCTTGAAACCTAACACGGTCACATCACTTTTGGAGTAATACTCAGTCCCCTCAATTATTTTTGTTCTACAAACAAAAATTCAAAGAGGAGAAAAAATCAGATTAAACATTAAGAACAAGAACAAGAGAGAAATTAAGAGATAGAAAGAGAACATGTTGCTTACAATTTTCCCCATCTAGCGATAGAAATTTGTGTCTTTGCCTCCACATTGTTCTCGTTAACAAAAGGGAAAACATTTTTTTTTCGTTCCATAACAAAGAGAACATTTTGCTGACCAAAAAGTGTATGCTTAGTCTTTTAGCCGAGAAACGACATCACATAATGCCCATGTGTTTTAAATATTTATTCATCTTAACGTGGAAGTGAAGCCCATATACAATGCCTCCTTGCTTTGCAATCATATCATCACCATCCCGTTGTCTCGATATGGCCGAGAATAAAGCCCCAATATGATGAGTTTTTGAACTAAGGAGGTTGTCGATGAGAGCACCATATATCTTTCTCTTTTGCATCCATTCGTTCCGTCATGCTATTCAGGGATCCCACCATATCATCAATGAGATTTAATCCAAAACGATGATAATATGAACGTTGGAGGAATTGGGTTTTAACAAACTGTCCAAAGAATTACAATTAAACTAATCCAAATTCTGGAAAAGGCACATGACACAAAATGTATAAGTTACGAACATTCATAGGAATTGGGTTTTAACAACCTTTTCGTTACGAACGGTTGCAGCTTTTCATGTCAATGAGTATATACGTTACGCTCTTTTGTAATTGTAAAGAAAGCATGATAAAAAGAAAATTTCCATGTCACTGGTGAAGGATCATATGAATTTTCTGAGAGAAAATAAAATATTGAAGCTTTATTGACGTAAGATATGTCCTACAACTAACATAAGTGGTGCATATGTGTTTACATTCTTCCCCACTCTCCGTTGATCCATTCGAAACATTTGCCAGCGTATTTCAACTTCTCGTTTGTACACAAGTTCCAAGAAAAAAGTTATACACGGGCAAAAGAGAAAAAGCTCCTATCAGTTTCTCCAAGAGCGTAAATTAACTCTGTCACCTTAACAATTATCAGGAGAAATAATTAGACAAAAAAAACTTAGTTACCATATTATCAACGGAAATAAATTTGATTGGAATGTTGCTACCTTATATAAGTATCACCCATTACAAATCACACTATAAGTCTCCATGACAAACTACAATGACAAGTTCCTGCCTTGAGGTCAGATAAAAAAGCTCTACCAAACCTTCAGTGACAGTGACAGAGAACTCCATATTTATGCAACATACTTCTTAAGACCGGTGCAAACATGGTTTAGTCATCCAACTTACCACAAGATCTAATGATCGTGCACAATACTTAAAATGACATGAAAATCATCGGCAGAAAGTGAATAATTTCCGTGTATCAACTTCAAAGGCAGAGATGACGATCCCTGCCTTTCTCCTGAACGACATGCGTCAACAATCTGCACCTGTACGATCTTCCTAGTCGTACCAATCAAAGTCGTAACACTACGAGAACAAGAACAAGCAACCCCATTATCAATTCCACTTTGTCCCCGTCCCTAAAGTCAAACCCAGTAATCAAGTTACATATTCTTTACAAACAACGAAGAAATTAGTAGAAGAAATGAGTGAGAAACATAATTTTACATCGAAACAGAGGGATGCTCGTAAGAAAGGAGACCACAAAGACGATGAGGGAATGAAATACGGCAAATCAACAACTTCTAAAACAAACGAAATGGACTGGTAACTGGTGATTGTGATTCACGTTTTTGCAGATCGGACAATAGCAAGAATAATACGATAATATCATATAACGATGGACAAAACTGCAAAAACTATAATAACAGAGGGATAATGGTGCAGGCGAAAGGAGACCACAGAGAGAAAGAAAAAGGAGAGTCCAACTGATAGGTTGATTGAGAATCGCAAATCTGTAAACTAACAACGACAATTCTGAGGGTTTGAGAGTGAGAATTAAATCAAAGACTATTGCAATGGATTCTATATATAGATTGTGAAAAGATGCTACATTATTGTTTGCAATTGAAGAGACGCATTCGTTAATTCGTAGGGCAAAAGAGACGACCTTCTATGATTGCACCTATCTACAACTGACACCTTTTCGGTAAACTTAGAGCATGGTTAACGCAGAGCGCTAATGGGGGTGCTTAAAATGTATTTTATCATTAAAATTGTTGTAAGCATTCTATTAAGAGTTCTCTGTTTTTTTTTGCTCCAATGGGAAGATCTTATTGGGGTGCTTAAGAAACAAAAAAATGTAAACTGTTTTTGCAAGTAAACTAACTGCGGTATATTTAATATCTTGGCAAGAGCCTGCAACCATGAAGCTCAACAATCCAATTTGTAGTATGTCACAGCTTCTGCAGAATCCAACTCACCTATAAAGCCAAATTTCTCAATTGAATTTGTAGTATGTCACAGCTTCTGCAGAATCTCAACCATGAGGTTCTTGTTTCTTTGCTTTCTGAGATTCCTGCTTCTTCACTCTCTCCGGATGTCTTGGTACCAACTCTGCAACTTTCTGCAAAAGTTACTTCCCTGCAAATATAAGAAGAATATCAATTTACTGCAGGAAACATGTAAGCGATCACTCTTCCATGGGCATGAGGAGAAGATCAATGTAACACAAATATCTACAGAACAAACAATTTGGACAAATGGTTGAAGCTTGTTATTTCTGCGTATGAAGGTCTATCTAGCTATACAGAAGCAACAGTATCAATGCACACACAAAACATCAAAAGTCCTGGAATTTGCCAAAAAAGTACTTTGATATAAACAAGTTTTTGTGACACATATCTGCATCATTCACGGATTGCTCTTGTGTTTTATTTCTGTATTATGCTAACATTATTATAACAAACATAAACGTCTAAGTCAGATAAGCCTCACAGCCTAATTCACAATCATCCCCACACCGTTACCATTAACAATCTGAAGTAACTCCACTACATAAACATGTAACTAAACAGTGAATAAACAAGTATAAATGTATTTATCAAATCCTCAACAATCTTCTTTAGTTCTTCACCCTTTAAACAGATAAAAAAACCATACAACGACAAGAATGATGGGAACAACAGGTGCATAATGTCTTAGTTCAGGAACCCATTGAGATAATCAATCAACAATCTGATAGTTTCGCTACAATTCCAACAACATCCTATATAAGCAAAGGATTTCAATTCATGTAATTGATTTTTGTTTTTCCGATTCGATTCAATCTAGCGAAAGCACAAGATTTTTCAGGGAGGGGCGTGTACCAATGGAAGACATAGACGCCTGGTATGAGAAGAGGTGAGAGGGAGGAATCGAGACTCACCACCGTGAAATTGCGACGCCGGATATTTGAGAAACCAATTGTTAGCGAATCCAGAATCGAGTGAACTCAGAGTGGGAAAATCTTGTATCGCCATTGGAGACGGGAAAGAGAGAGAAGAGAGAGAAGCGAGCAAGAGTTTTTTTTTTTCTCATTTTCACCCAACGAATCGTGAGCTGCCACGTGGTATCAAGCGGCGACGCTTGTAACGTCTAAACAAGCGTCGAATTCTCAGTTTTAATTTAGTTTTGATTTATTTAAATCGAAATTTGGCTTAGCGCTGCATTAAGCGCTCTGCGTTAAACATGCTCTTACAGCTATTGATTGGAGTTGTTTCTCTAATTAATCTTGACCGTTCGTTACAGTAAGTAGATTGAATCTACACCGTTAAATATTCTTTTTGTTCCTTCAAACAAATGCTGACGTCATCAAAAACTTAAACTGATTTTTTGAACTAATCGTGACCGTTGATTAGAATAAATAGATAAATTCTAAACCGTTGGATGAGTTTTTTTTTTCCTACAAAAAAATGCTGACATAAGAGATTCCAAAAAGTGAGTTTGCTATTATATATTGATTTTATAATTTTATGTTGCGCGCTAAACAAACCAAAAATCTCTTGTATAACAACTAAAAAAACAAATTGTTCTTTTTAAAAAATAGCAAACAATTTGTAAAATCTCTTATTATTTCTCATATTGAAACGTATCTTTCAATTTATAAACTATCCTCTTAACATAAAATCTATCCTCTTAACATAAAATCTAGTCAGTGTTTATAAAATCTTTCAATCTAAACTTACCAATTCAATAGCCAGTTGTAGACCAAATTACTCTCCCTCTCAGTGTTTTAATCATAAATATCTTCTGGCACGGATGCCTTCACAAAGACAAAATTAAACTCATGATTTAGGAACCAAACTCATGTTTTCGAACTATATATTAATTTTGGATCGAATCAATTATATGGATTCCATATCAATGAAAGAATGTTCAACATAGATCCAAACAGCACATGAAAACCACTAAACTACAAATAGTTCGTTTTTGGCTAGATTCATTTTAATGAACACATGACAAATCAGGAGAACCAGCAGAAAAAAGTTCTAGCGTGGAGACATTCAAGCTTATAACTTATACGGTTATACCAGCCAGCTCATTCCCTAACCTAAAGTCAATAGATGGATCATTCCAACAACCTAAGCAGCAATCATTTTTCTTAGCATTTTCCAACTATAAGTTGCACACGTAAAAACCAGATGCATTCATCTACTGAGATCCAAACCCAGACTACTCATCATGGATACCAATGGGATTGTTGTCGTTGAATGGAATAATATTCTTTAATTAGAAAGCAAATAGACAATGAGAAAGAAGAGAGACAAAGATGATATTATTATTAAATCACAAAACGATCATTCAGTGAGAGGCAATACGTTTTCGTAGTCCTCCCTCTGATAGTGAACGCAATCTCCATCTGATGTTTTTCTTCCAACTTGGTCCACGTAAATACGTGCGTCGGCGATTCCCTCCCTCCCTGAAAGATGAACATCGTCAACCTCTTATCTGCGTTTGTTCTTTTCCTGCACTCCATACAGGCTTTAGCTTTGAGACGATACATCAAACTAACAAGAGGCCTTTTCGGGGGCGGGGGCGGGGGTAGGGGTGGAGGTGGGGGATCTCTGTAGAGATCAGCTAAGTTGGTGATAATTCGCGTACAAGGAATGGTCGGCCGTGTTCCTCGAATAGGCGTAGGGGAATAGTGTAGTATTAAATCTGCCCAGAGCATAGCGCATTCCAAACAAAGCTCTACGCACTCAACACCTTGCTGTTTCCAAAGAAAGAGCCATCGTTTTGACAAAACACTCGTTGCCACAGCATCTTTTGCCGGAAGCAACGACCAAATCTTCAGCAATAAATCGTCGGGCAAGTCGCTAATGTTTATCATATTCCTTTTGATACTTCTCATACTGAAGACTGTTCACTGAAACATCAAACACCTTTCAGTAATCAAACAAAGTTTCGTTTTAACAAATACAATCACACAACACAGATAAAGGCCAAACCTTCCTAGCTTACGTGTGACTGGCCAAATAAACAACCCTAATTCTCAGAGACTTTTGTTTTTAATGTTTTTTTCAGTTTGGTGAACCATCAAATATATAGCTATTGATTTCCTAATTATTTGGTTCTCCTTTTTCAACTATGAGAATGAACGATCTCAATTTCGCGATGAAGATTTACTTCCTTTTTTTTAACACATTTCCTTTTTCGTTTCTTTTTTTTTGGTATTCTCCTATTCTTTTTGACTAGCGTATCCTTGAGGATTTTTCAATGTTATTAGTTTATTATAATTTATATTTTAATAACAACAAATATCATTTAATTTCCTCTTTTTTCTTCTTCTTCTGAATTGCTGTAAAATCCAATAACTCTATCTTCTCTCTCAGAATCAAACCTTCCTTCCGTGTCACGAAAGCCAAGTAAACAACCCTAATTCAGAGAGACTTTTGATTTTTTTTTTTTTATGTTTTTCAGTTCGGTGAACTATCAAATATATAGCTATTGATTTCCTAATTATTTGATTCTCCTTTTTAAACTATGAGAATGAACGATCTCAATTTCGCGATGAATCATAGCATATCTTGTTTTCCTTTTCGTAATGGCTAAAAAAAAATATACTCAAAACTCAATTCTTATAGCTGGTATCTTCTTATCTTCTTCTTGATGATGATCATGTCTTCATCGACCAATCAAATAACTCAATCGGACAAGAACAAAAATTAGGCAAAAGTGACGAAAGGAGAAGATCCTCAAGGAATAATGTTTCGATGAGCAAATTCAAAAGTGTGAAAGGTTGTTTTGAGGCAAATTGGTGGGGTGTACAAAGGAATTTTTTTTGGTGACTTGAGGCATTCTTGTTGCAAAACGCTTAATGAGCTTTATGAAAATTGTCGGCCCACTTTCTTAATAAGAGATAAACATTTGCATCAAACTGAATCAAACTGCTGACGTAAAAAGAACAAAAGAAATAACACCGCTGAGGTAAGTTTTATGATTATGATAGTTGGACTCTTGCCAACGCAACGATCTACAGTAAAACCTCTATAAAACAATAATGTTGGGACTTTGAAAATTTATTATCTTATCGAGTTATTGTTTTATCGATAAAATAATAAAATTATATATTCTATAAAAAACAAGAAACTTTATAGAAATATATGTAAGTAGGTACACGTAAGGAATCAATTGTGGCTTCGAAAACTCTTCACAACTTTTGCCCCAGAAATTGTTGATGCAATAAGAAAAATTCGAGATGAGCTCCAACGAGAATCCAACTTTCATAAAAGACAAACTACATTGGAGTCATATTTTACTAAATTGCCTTAGATATATATGCCTTAGTTTTATAATTATTGTCTTAGCCTATTGTTGGGACTATATTTTTACATAGGAGTTTCAAAAATATTATTGTCTTATCATCTTATCGCATTATGCTATTTTTTACATTGGCCCGAGTTGGGACCGGAGAAATTTATTATCTTATAGTGTTTATTGTTTTATCGAGTATTGTTTTATAGAGGTTCTACTATAGAGGAAACTAATTTGTATTCCATCTCTTGTATGACACGTCACAAAATTGATCAAGTACAAATTACTCTTTCGTTACTATGATCGTTTGACGATCTAATAAATGGACAATAAAACATAATACGTACATTTTATGCAATCTAAGGATTGTCGTGGTACGATCATATGTTGGTGGACTATCGCAATCACAAGCAAAAAAAAAAACAATTTTGCTCCAAACAGATTTAATATTATTTTCACCTTGATCGCGCAAGGTTATATGAAGATATATATTTTTTGTTCCCACGACCAAAAGTAAGATACTTAATTTAAATTTTATGAAAAGGTATCAATTGGAGGATAAATGTTATTAATCTACTGTTAATTATATATGTTAAATCAAAACGATAAGTGTGGTCTTTATTTAAGTTCCCATGTATTCGCATATTCTTTGGTTGATAAGACATTTTAAGCATATTCTCTTTTATATCCCTTGCATTAGCGTGTGTTGTATTATTTTGGTTGACAATTTTCATTTCATGTTTCATGTGTGTTTAGAAGTCACAAGTAAGTCTCATATCTTTATTTACCTCCAAGAAAATGACTATTCAAAAAGAAGAAGAAGAAAAATGAAATAGGAGAGAAAGAGAAAACATGTTTAAAGGTTAAGTGACTTCAATTTCAAATAAGAAATCAATCAATCGGGTGAGAATGTCATAAAACGGAAAAGACCGTACACCAAATCTAGTTTGTTAAAGAGAAAAAAAAAAAACTAAAAGTTACAAATTTTGTTTTATCATATAAACCAAATTCCAATTTTTAAATTACAAAAATACCAGCCTTACCAAAAATGATCATTTTCCACTCTTAACTATCCTAACAAAATGGGTAAAATTTTCATATTCCTACTACTTTATTTTGCTAGTTGACGTTATACCAATTCAATTGGTAGTAATCATGACGTGCGTATATATGATTTGCCGTTTACTTCCTCATCAAAAACTCCTTTTTTTCTTTCAAAATCTTCAATACCAGGAAAAGAACCTCTAGCCAAACTTTGCTTGACTTTACGTACGTACTCTAGAGCTAGGAAAAGAATGTGCAAGGAATGTGTAAATCAAGTTCATGCTCATCTGTCGCCACAGATCCATTTAGGCTTATGGGTCATCTGGAGAGAGTGAAATAACTTAATCCTTCTCCCTGATTCAACAACAGACACAATCTAAAAACAGTTGGATGCTGATGGTTTTCTTTCACCAATCATCGCTTGAAGCTCCTTCATAACGCCAGCCGTTTTAGCATTTAATCTGAATCCTTTTTCATTCATCTCCTTCTGAATTCTCATAGCTGATTCCCACTCCAATCTATTGAGGCAGAAGGAGCGTAGAAACTCATTATACTCTTCAGAAATAGCAATCTCCTTCAGCCGAATTTGTCAAAATACTTCAAAAGCCTGAGAGCTTCAGCGTATTCTTCAACCTTGCAATAGCCCCAGATCAGTATGTGATATGTGAGAGGGCTGAGCTTCTCGTGAGTCGCAAATGCAGCTCTTAAGATATCTTCAGTCTCCTTCATCAGCGTAACTAGAGCTCATTGGAAAATTGAAAAAAAATATATATATGAAAAATACAAGGAATTTCGGGAAAATGCAAGAAATTTTCCTAAGAAAATTGGTGGCCATCATCATATTTCTTGCATTTTATTTATTCATAAATCTTTTCAATTTTCTGGTTTAATAAGATTTTAGGTGTATAATTTTTAGTCACAAACTTCCCGTTCCCGTTAATACCCAAATGCTCATAAGCTACACCAAATTCAGCGTCCTCAATATCTTCCCAAGTTCTTACTCCGGCAAAAATGGAAAGAATTGCGGAGATCACAGGAGAACGTTATACTGCGATTCGTGAGCGCCAGGAGTTGAGAAATCGCCAAGAGACACTCGATCGTGCTCATTACTTGTCCAACCATAAGGTCACAAACGACACCGTTTTGGGTGGATTCCAAGTTCCGCGCCAAGGTAACCGTTATTAAACCAAATTTAAAATGTAACTCATTCTTTTTTTGACTCTCTCTCTATATATCTATAACTCGATGAATATGAAATATAATCCAACGACCAAATTTGAAGTATGGAGCAAACAGCCTCATTAAGTGGAAGTTTTAAGGGAAAAAAAAGTGGGTGGCTGATTTATGGGTATAATGTCGCTTCAGTCCATTTCTAGGCTTGTGTTATGACTTATGACGCATGACAAGATGCAGTCTTATAGGGATCGTTTCTTTGTCTGGTTTAGATGATGAATAAATTGAAATAGTGAACCGGAATTATCCTGTTAGCAAACCCGAAGGACACAGTAATAGTGGAACTTAGCTTCGCTCGGCTAAAAAACTACCACTTCAGAAAGAACAACTGAAGAAGTCAGATGTTTTTCGCTTATTTACAAACAAAAAAAAATGGAAAGAAAATGGTGGAGGAGGCGGGCAGCAGGAGTGGCTCATCAACTTCTCCGATCAAAACAATCGTCGTTTTGGTCCAAGCCATGAAAAATATATATCTTATACTTCTACAGTCTGCTCTCTTTTAAGAAAAAATAATACATGCTGAAACGTTTTTTGTTTTAAAAACAAAAAAATAGGGATAATACATTCTGAATAAAGTATTTTTTTGTGTAGCAAGTTATTAGTCAACACCTAACAATATTTATTTCGTCGTCGGCCGAAACCTATAATTCATCTACTCCACTAACTATATAATGATGAAGTTATTGGTATAATAATTTAAACCAAATTATCACTCATCTGAATAATTTTTCTCTTAATATCAATGTTACAAAGACTAGCACCTACCTCCAATTCTCCATATACATATCCGATTTAAATAATAATACAATATTTTAAATTGGAGGTAGGTGCTAGTCTTTGTAACATTGATATTAAGAGAAAAATATATTCACATTCTTTGATCGTCATTTACAACTTGAATTTTATAAATAGCGTAATAACGTCCACATAAAAAAATGACATGTTACTAATTTTTAAAAGCCTATCAGACAGAAACGAAAATTTCGATTAACGTTTTTCTTCTGCACTTATAAAGAAAGATAATAGTAAAAAGAGTAATTTTCCTGCCACCTCACCGACCGTGAGAAAGATACAAATGCCATATATAGTACCCAAAATCACCAAGTTAAACTAATTATACAGCCGATATGGAAATAAATAATATAGTACACATAACGTTAAGAAACCATTAATGTAATTAATCATGTAAATAAATAAATTGGATACATCTGACTTGTATCTAAAAAGCTATCATTTCGTTCGACGGACACATCTACTTCAAAGAGAGAGAAAACAACAGAAGAAGTGGGAAGAAGTCAGATTCTTTTTTGCTTTCATACAAAAAAAAAAGGAAAGAAAATGGTGGAGGAAACGGGCATCGCCGGTGTCTCATCATCTTCTCCGATCAAAACCATCGTCGTTTTGGTCCAAGAGAACAGGTCATTCGACCATATGCTCGGTTGGTTCAAGGAGCTAAACCCGGAAATCGATGGAGTATCCGAATCCGAACCAAGATCCAACCCTATTTCTACATCCGACCCGGACTCTGCTCAAGTCTTCTTCGGCAAAGAATCTCAGAACATTGATCCTGATCCCGGTCACTCCTTCCAGGTATACCTCCGGTTCGCACAAGTTCTTGATCAAACAGGTGTAAGGTTTCGAATAGGACACTCTTAAACCGGCAAGAAATTATATTAATTTTTCTTGGAATTCTCAGGCTATCTACGAGCAAGTGTTCGGAAAACCGTTCAGCGAGGAGAGCCCGTACCCGGAACCGAAGATGAACGGGTTCGTACAAAACGCCGAGGCGATAACAAAAGGTATGTCGGAGAAAGTCGTGATGCAGGGGTTTCCGCCGGAGAGACTTCCCGTGTTCAAGGAGCTAGTTCAAGAATTCGCCGTCTGCGATCGGTGGTTCTCGTCGTTGCCCTCGTCGACGCAGCCTAATCGTCTCTATGTTCATGCGGCGACATCAAACGGTGCGTTTAGCAACGACACTAACACGCTCGTCCGTGGGTTCCCTCAGAAGACAGTGTTCGAGTCACTTGAAGAGAGTGGCTTCACGTTTGGGATTTATTACCAATCTTTTCCTAATTGCCTCTTTTACAGGTAACTTCTCCTATCAATTATGAGAAAATAATACCATAAGTTTGTTTAACGCTAATATACAAGTCATGTTACGAATTTTGACCGTAGGATAATTAGGACAATATAATATTGTATGGAAAGAAAAGAAATGATAACGACGGACCGACAAGCTCTGGTGACACCTGGATTGCAATATATGTATAGTGAAAGAGGAATTAAAAAAATTCTCGATGATTGATTTCTTTTTAAAAATGTTTCCCGTAATGATCGCGTAAATACCTGCTTTAGATAAAGACAACGTGGCTGGAATCTTTCTATTTGTAGTTTATACAATGAAGTGGAGTATTAAACTTGGGTTTGATACTTTTAAATTTCAGTCGATCGGATCACACTAATCAGAGATTCGATTTTGAAAAGAAAAACATATCATAATTGGGTTTTGCATGTGGCAGTCCAAGGAATAAGTTGTGTCCATTTATAATACTTTGTTTTTTTTGTTTTTGTAATTACTGACTACTGAGGAACAAAACGAGTTGTGAAGTCATGTAAAAGTAATAATTAATTCAAAGCAGCAAGAATAATATTTGTGTCAAAATTCAATAAGGAACATGAGGAAATTGAAGTACGTGGACAACTTCCATCAATACCACTTAAGCTTCAAGAGACATTGCAAAGAAGCGAAGCTTCCAAACTATGTAGTCATAGAACCAAGATACTTCAATGTTTTGTCGGCTCCAGCCAATGATGACCACCCCAAAAACGATGTCGTGGAGGGCCAAAACCTAGTAAAGGAGATCTACGAAGCCTTAAGAGCTAGCCCTCAATGGAACGAGATTCTCTTCGTTGTTGTTTATGATGAGCATGGTGGTTACTATGACCATGTCCCCACTCCAGTCATTGGTGTCCCAAATCCTGATGGTCTTGTTGGTCCACCGCCGTATAACTTTAAGTTTGACCGGCTTGGCGTTAGGGTTCCTGCTTTGCTGATCTCACCTTGGATCGTACCCGGAACCGGTACGTACGCTTTTTCATTTAAATTAGGTTGTGTTGTGTTATCTTAATGTGGAATTATCATGTTTCATTGTCTCTTAGCATTATTGTGTAGTGTTACACGAGCCAAACGGACCAGAACCAACGTCACAGTATGAGCATTCATCAATTCCGGCAACACTGAAAAAGATATTCAACCTCAAGAGCTTTCTTACGAAACGTGACGAATGGGCCGGAACACTTGATGCTGTCATCAACCGGACCACCCCCAGAACCGACTGCCCTGGTAACTACCGATTTATAGTCGGTTATAGTCCATCGTAGAAACAAAATATGCTCATTTCATAATACATTTCTTGCTCGATTCTTTCAGTAACGTTACCGGAACTTCCAAGGGCAAGAGACATAGACATTGGAACACAAGAAGAGGACGAAGATCTCACTGATTTTCAAATCGAGCTGATTCAAGCAGCGGCTGTTATAAAAGGAGATCATATCAAAGACATATACCCGTTGAAGCTCGCTGAAAACATGAAGGTTTTGGATGCGGCTAAGTACGTAGAAGAAGCTTTCACTAGATTCTATGGTGAGTCCAAGAAGGCTAAAGAGAGAGGTCGTGATGAACATGAGATCGTTGATCTTTCCAAAAGATCTACTCGTCACTCTGATCCGAAATCGTTTCTTCAGAAGTTTTTCTCTTGTTTGATTTGTGATAATTGAACTACCGTCACAAGAGATTTCCGGTATTTACTTTTCCGGATTTTATCTAAAGTCACTACAAGAAATCGGTAGATAGCATCACTTATTTAGTGTCAAAAATTTAAGTGATTCTAATTAGCATCATTTATTAAAGATTGACATTAAATTTATGATTTTGCATCACTTAAAATAATTGATATCAATATTAACTTAATTAACATCAATTAAATTAAAAATGATACAAGTGAATATTGATTTACATCATTTTTTAAAAACTGACACAAATATATGTGTTTACATCATTTACATAACTGAAGCATTTTCTCAGTTACTAGCATCAATAATAAATGATGTTAATATTTACTTCAGTTATAAAAAGTGATGCAAACAAAATTTTGAGTAAACAACTATTTGTCCCACATCGCTAAACAAAGATGAAGGATAGTAGTTTGCTCATCTATATAATAACTTCACCCATATAATTTTTATTTTTATATAAGTTAAATCATAAATATGTATTTACATATATTATATAATAATAATTACAAAAATATTAATAATTTCGAATTTAGTATTTTATTGAAAATAATACGAAATTTAAAATTTACATAATTTTTAGTGTCACTTATTTTTAATTGATATAATAATATTATCAACTAAAATATATGATATAATTAAATATATATAATATCAATTGTTATAACCGACATATATTAACATCATTTATATTAAATGATTCAATTGTTTATTTCATTTATATTAAGTGATACAAATGTTTACCTCATTTACTATAAATGATACTATACATTAACATCATTTGCAAAAATGATGAAACTAGTTGCATCATTTGTTTTTAGCATCACAAAGCATTAGAGTCACCACTTTCAAAATCATTTATATAAATGATGCAAATTCATTTATATCAATCAATAAATGACACAAACTAAGAAAATAAATGACATTACACACCTAATTTCTTGTAGTGAGTGTGTATGAACTATTATTTTTGTTTCTTTTTGAAACATGTTTTATATAAATTTTCCACGACATCGTTTATTATGTGCACTGTGCACGATGACCATCGTGTTGTGATACCATTATCATCACAATCACAATCAGAAGTACCACATGCTGCTCCTAAGTTATTCTCTTGCTTTGTTTGTCATGACTGATTTATTAGAGTATAAAATAAAATCAAATTAGACAAATCTAAAGCTCTTTTTGTTGTTGTTGTGTGAGCGAATAATCCTTAATGTGATGAATGTTGTGCTGTTTTGTTGAAAAAAAGTAAAAACCCTAATATCTCTTGCATAATGTTTTTTTTGTTTGGTTAAGAACTTGCACCATTATTTGTGTTTTTCATTCCCTTTTTTCTTTAGCAAAAACAAATTGCAGGTGCAATAGAAACTCTATAAAATTGATATTCAATAAATTAATAAACTTTATAAAATAATAATTTTATAGATAATAATATTTCTGAAATTCCTATGTAAATATATGGTCTCATTAATATCATAAATTAATAATTACCATAAGTAATCTTATGTATATATCTATGATAATATACTAAAATATAAATATAATTTTCACTTTTTTATTAGAACTCAATATATTCAGAATTCATCCCTAATTTTTATACAAAATATAATAAACTTTTTCAAAATTATTAATTTAATTTAATTTAATTAATTATTAATAAAAGATTATTTTATCAGAATAATGATAAATTGATAATTAATAACTCTCTAAATTAATAAAATCTCAAAATCTCAACTTTACTAATTTATAGATTTTTTACTGTATTTGTTGTATCTTTTAACAAATTAATTGCACCTTGGTTCCCTTAGTATCACACCCTTTATATAGTTGTCATTTCGAGTCAAACAGAGAGAAAACAACTAAACGAGTCAAGGATTTTTATTCGTTTTTCAAATAAGGAAATGGTGGAGGAGACGAGCATCGGCGGTGGCTCACCATCTTCTCCGATCAAAACCATCGTTGTTTTGGTCCAGGAGAACAGGTCGTTCGACCATATGCTCGGTTGGTTCAAGGAGCTTAACCCGGAGATCGATGGAGTATCCGAATCCGAACCAAGATCCAACCCGGTTTCCACAACCGACCCGGACTCTGCTCAAGTCTTCTTCGGCAAGGAATCTCAGAACATTGATCCTGATCCCGGTCACTTCTTCGAGGTACATTCCTCCGGTTTAGTTCCGGTTCACAAAAATCCTTGGGATACTCTCGGCTGGTGATTTTAAATTTCCTTCTTTGTAATTGTAACAACCAATTTGGTTAAATCAAATAATCGGTTTATTTTGGAGTTCTCGGTTTTGCTAACCATTCTTTAACCGGTAAGCGATACCTATGTTCTTGGAATCTCAGCATATCTACGAGCAAGTGTTCGGAAAAACGTTAAGCGACGAGAGACCATACCCGGAACCGAAGATGAACGGGTTCGTGCAAAACGCAGAGGCGATAACAAAAGGTATGTCGGAGAAAGTCGTGATGCAGGGGTTTCCACCGGAGAGACTTCCCGTGTTCAAGGAGCTAGTTCAAGAATTCGCCGTTTGCGATCGGTGGTTCTCGTCGGTTCCGGCGGCGACACAGCCTAATCGTCTCTACGTCCACGCGGCGACATCGAACGGTGCGGTGACTAACGACACTAGCACACTCGTCCGTGGGTTTCCTCAGAAGACAGTGTTCGAGTCACTTGAAGAGAGTGGCTTCACATTTGGGATTTATTACCAATCCTTTCCTAATTGCCTCTTTTACAGGTAAGTTCTTCTATCCGTTATGAAAGTCAGAGTTACGATTCGTGACTAACAAGTAACAAGTTGTACGTGTCCATTTATAATTCTTTTTGTTGCTCACTAAAAAATAAAAATAAAATGATTAGTTAAACCATTTTAGAGTCGTGGAAATGTAAATAATTCAATCAGTAAAACTAAAATATTTATATTCAATTAGGAACATGAGGAAATTGAAGTATGTGGACAACTTCCATCATTACAATTTAAGCTTCAAGAGACATTGCAAAGAAGGGAAGCTTCCAAACTATGTGGTCATAGAACCAAGATACTTCAAGGTTTTGTCGGCTCCAGCCAATGACGACCATCCCAAAAACGATGTCGTTGAGGGCCAAAACCTAGTCAAGGAGATCTATGAAGCCTTAAGAGCGAGCCCTCAATGGAACGAGATTCTCTTCGTTGTTGTTTATGATGAACATGGTGGTTACTATGACCATGTCCCTACTCCAGTCATTGGTGTCCCAAATCCTGATGGTCTTGTTGCCCCCCCACCGTATAACTTTAAGTTTGACCGGCTTGGCGTTAGGGTTCCTGCTTTGCTGATCTCACCTTGGATCGAACCTGGAACCGGTACGTCCGTTTATTTATTGGGTTGTGTTGTCGTAGTTTAGTGTGGAATTATCATATGTTTAATTGTCTCAACGCGCTCGTTATTCGTTACATGATTGTGCATGTAGTGTTACACGAGCCAAACGGACCAGAGCCAACGTCACAGTATGAGCATTCATCAATTCCGGCAACACTGAAAAAGATATTCAACCTTAAGAGCTTTCTTACTAAGCGTGACGAATGGGCCGGAACACTCGATGCTGTCATCAACCGGACCAGCCCCAGAACCGATTGCCCTGGTAAGTGGTAACCACCGGTTATATAGTCGGTTATAGTCCAAAGTAGAACCAAAATGTAGTTTTATTTTATGAATACATTTTTTGCTTGATTCTTTCAGTAACGTTACCGGAACTTCCGAGGGCAAGAGACGTAGACTTTGGAACACAACAAGAAGACGAAGATCTCACTGATTTTCAAATCGAGCTGATTCAAGCAGCGGCTGTTATAAAAGGAGACCATATCAAAGACATTTACCCGTTGAAGCTCGCTGAAAACATGAAGGTTTTTGATGGGGCTAAGTACGTAGAAGAAGCTTTCACTAGATTCCATGGTGAGTCTAAGAAGGCTAAAGAGGGAGGTCGTGATGAACATGAGATCGTTGATCTTTCTAAAAGATCTACTCGTCACTCTGATCCGAGATCTTTTCTTCAGAAGTTTTTCTCTTGCTTGATTTGTGATAATTGAACTAGAGTCACAAGAGATCTTGCGGTAGTATTTTTCCGGATTTTAAGTTAAAGAGTGCATGACCTATTTTTGTTTTTGTTTATGTTTCTGAATACATATTTTATAGACATTTTCAATTCACATACCACATTCGAACTTGGTTTTAGGATATAGATTGCTGATCAAGGAAAAACGAAGAAAGTTCAAAGTTTTAAATAAAACAAAAGTCAAAAACAGAGGAAGAAACAGAACAAAAGGCAGAAACAGAGGATTTGCCAAAAACATAGGAAGAAACAGAACAAACGATTAAAACAGAACAAAATTCAAACTATAACAAAACAAGAACAGATGGTGTTGTTGTTATTTGTAGCGATGATAAGTCTTCTTCCTCTTCTTGATGTGACAATCGCAAGCATCCACAGTGGAAGAAGTCATACAACCAAACTTCCTCTTCACTTCTCTCCACACACTTACCTTCTTCTCTTTCAACTTCTTCTCAGCGCAATGAGCAATACATTCTAGATTCTCAAACTTTCTCTTCTTTCTGTAATCAGATTCGATGTCGAGCCTCAACAGCTTCTTATTCATATTATCAATTTCATCATCGTCTTCTTCACTTGCCTCCTCTGTTTTCTCTTCTACACCTTTCATTTCTCTGTCCACCTTATCGCGAATCTGCTTCTGAGAGAAGAACAAAACTTGCACAACAATCCTCAGTGGAAGCTTCTCGTTCTTTGAAGCATGTTCACAAGCCTCAGACGAAAGCTTTTTACATTCAAGAACTCTACAAACTTCCATCTTCTCCGATTCAATCAAACCTCTATGCCTCTCCAAGAAAACGTCAACTGCTCTGTATATTCCATCAGAGTATCTCAAGAAATCGCAAGACGCAGCAACCGCTATTTCTCCCAACGCCTTAAACGTTTCTACTCTTAAACTATGCTTACTCGCAGCAGCCTCAAACAGAAACTCTTCCAACATTCTTGCTACAATCACACACCGTGAAACATCCGAGACATTGTAGTTACTGTAAAAGCTCTTGAGAATGGTTTTCAAGAGCTCAATGTCAAATGATCCATCTTCTTCTGATGAGAGGATCATAAGATCTTTCGCTGTAGCCATATCCAGCTGTTTACTGATCCTATCTTCAAACCCTTTTCGACAATCAGAGCAAGCATCCAAGAAAATCGATTCTTTAAGGGATTTGAACAAGAATCCACACGAGACAGCTCCTCTTTCGTGAGGCAAAAGCCTCTCAATAGCTTCAATGACTTCTCTCTTGTGCCTTGAAACGCTTTCATCTCCGGAACCTTTCTCGAAAACATGGACTTTCGCGTAGTTACATACCGATGCCACAAGGTTTTCTATCGAGACATTGAGCTTACTCGATTCAAGGATCAAAGATTCATATAACCTAAGAGGTAGTGTAGTCAGATCTTGGAGCAATCTAGGATCGTTGAGAGCTTTTTCGACAAGAGAATCTAAGAAGACTTCAGTGAGACCAAGATCAGCTACCTTGTTCAGAATCTTATCGCTGCAGACGCTAAGAGCTTTCACGGTCTCGTCCCAGCTCAAGAGAACTCGTTGTTCCAAGAAAGTAACTGCCTTGTTAAGCAAGTTATCAGAGCTGTGATCATCATTCATCTCTAGGTAATAAGCCATGCAGAGGACGGAGACGATGTTTTCAGATGAGAATTGCATTTCGTAGCCATAGCAGAATTTAGCCACGAGAAGAAAGGTTCTCGGGTCGATGTCGATGTCTCTGAGGATACAACGCAGTTCATCGATCTTGTTACACTCGAGTAACGTTGTCACTTTCTCTGATTTGTGAGCTAAAGCCTCCTAATCAAAACACCAGACCAAAAAAAAATCAAAAGAATGATTAATCTAGGTTAAATAGAATTCAGAAGCTTACTTTGCGAAGATGAAATGGGACGTCTTTCACGTAGAGTTTAAGATCTGGTGACTTTGACTTTCTACAAACGATGAAACATTAGGGTTGCTAATGATTTCCCGTAAAATTAACTTGAATGAGTGAATGGTAAGAAGTTAAAATCCATACCTGTTCAATGGGTTATTCGAATATCTATCTGACATTTCGTAGTAGTCTTTTTAATGAATCAAGAGATTGTGTATGTTTGCGAGCCCTAGTCTGTGACTGTAACTTGTTGTTGAAGGAACAGAAGCAACAATGGAGAAAAAAACTTAAAAACAAAGCATTCATCAATACTGAAGATCAAGTCAAAAGATAAAACAGAAAAGAAAAGAAATAGAAAAAAAAGAGACGTTAGAAATAAACTGTGGTTCTTGCTGAGATTTAGGATGTACTGTTATGATATTGTGGGATTTTCTCAGAGAAAATGTAAAATATCATGTTCATTGTTTGTTATATTCCTTAGCGATATTTTTGCGTAAATACTAATTAATCTTAGTCAAAACACTTTTTTCTTGATTAGTTTCTTTCGTTTTCCTAATATTATGCTTTATAGTTTCACTCTGACGCGTTGTACACTTGTACATGTATAGATGGAGACAAAGAATTTAACTTGATCGGAGGTTAAAGAAATGACTGATTTTTTTTCATTTTGTATGATAAAAATTTATAATAACTGGACATGATTTGCATAACTTAACAGAATCATAGACATGACATGCAAAAACAAAAAAATCGTTTATTACCACCTTCTTTTATTATTTTGACAGTCAAACAACATAACTGGTTTACACAAGACGAAAATAGAATTAAATACATATTAGTGGTAAAAGAAATAGTTACATCATTTACCAAGTAACATAAACAACAATTAATCAGTGGGAGATGATTTTGGTAGAGAATGAGTTTTGTCCAAAGACATCAACAACAAACAAACAACAGCAGAAGCAGAAGATGATGAGTGTTCTTTGTCTCTTTGTACAGAGACACACACACCATTTACTGGTGTGTAGGCAATTTAGAACCAGGATAAGAGAACAACCTCACAGTGTTTCCATAAGTTAACTCCGCGAGATCTTCTTTCTTCATGTTTGACAGGTTCGCAACATAATCTAGTACCTGTTAATCACGTAAAGGATCAGACAAGAAATGTGTAATTTACAGCTAATTAATCAACAGCAGAAGAAATAATAAGATACCGCAAGAATGTTTGCAGGCTCATTGAGAGTTGGTTTAGGATCCGAAGAACTCTCATCTGATTTTGGTAATCCGTCAGGTGAATCTGTCTCCAATAAGAACCTATCGGAAGGAATCTACACAAGAGACATCAATACTTTAGCTATCCAGAAGTTAAATAGTTAGAGAGGAAAATATATGTTGAATAATTTGAATATATAAACAAACCGATTTCAAAGTGCGCTTTGCGATCTTCTCATCAATGTAAGTGAACCAGCCAGAAAAGGAGAAGAATGCACCAAGCTCTGCAAGTTCAGGGACAACTTCAGCTGTACCATTGAATGAATGAAGAATCACACCCGCAGGAAAAGGCCCTACAGCTCTGTAGATAACATAGTGTTTTTCTCCTTCAACATCTTTGTCAATGCAACTTGTGGATACATACATACAAACAAACTATATTTAGATTATATACCTCATTATCTCGAGGAGATCATCAAATGCATCGATGCAATGAACAGCTACTGGTTTGTTCAGTTCTTTTGCAAGTTCAAGCTGTGGACGGAACACGACAAGCTGGTCTGAGTAATCAATCCCTGCTGCCAAAGGGCTCTTGTCCAAACCAATCTGCCAAAACCAAAAAAAAAACAACAAAATTTTATGAATATGTTATGACATCAAAGCTCTTCGCACACCTTTAAAAGGGTTTCAATATAGACTCCAACATCAAACACAAATACACAATGAGATAAAAATTCCAGAAATGTTTTTTTTTAAAGATAAATCAAGAGAAAAAGGGACCAACTTCTCCAACAGCAGCGGTAGGAGTGGTCTCAAAGAACTTCCTCAATGTGTTAAGCCAATGAGGGCTCCTATCTGCAATAAACCTGAAAGAGAAAAGAAAAAGAATTAACATTTTGATCTGAAACTTTTGGCATTAAATTGAATTGAATATCATCAAATCCATACCAAGGATGGAGTCCAAAGCAAGGAACAACAGAAGGATACATCTCTCCCATCTCTTTCACCAACTCCCAATCTTTCTCAGAGGTTCCATTGACTGCAAAGTTGGAAACACCGACAGCTAAAGCAGCAGATATGATCTCAGAGGTTTTGTCGATGATCCTCTTGTCTTGGAGGTGACAGTGAGCATCAAACAGCTTCATTTCCACCGTTCTTCTTGGATCTGAGAAAATCTATGTGACTTCTTTCTTCTCTTTTGAGGTTCTTGAATGAATGATCTGGAGAGACATATATCTATATATAATAAATGGGATACGTACGCTTATGTTTATAGCTTAACCCCAGAGACATGGTTTCATCAATGATCAACACAGAGCGCTGACTTTTGGAATAGTTTGAGGTTTAAATAACAGAGAATACAAAAAACTCTGATCTGGAATTTCATGAAAATGAAGACTGAAATGGTAAACCTTTGTGAAACAAAATACTTATCGTAAGAGTAGTAATATAAATTTTGTGTGAAACTAAAGTAAGGAAGAAAGACAGCTAACAATCATTATAGATAAACATAGACAGCTCACAATCATTATTAAACACACATACTATATCATTAGCACATGTCTTGAAACATGGGTTAAGCATTTTTTGGGTTTTTAAGTTTTAGTTTTAGTTTTGTGGAATTTTTGAGAAGAAAAAACACTTTTGTAGTATTATTGGAAAAAAAAAACAGTTTTGTGGTATTTTTGGAAAATAAGATTAGTGATGGTAATTTTGGTTTGTGGTATTTTCGAGAATTGCATAAATCGGAAAAACAATAAAATTGAAGGGTGTGATCTCAGCCGTTGGATCGAGTCCCTGAGCTTCACCGTGACTCAAAGAAGTGTCGCATCAATCGCACCGTCTAAACAAGGCAATACCAAAAGGTTTCTTCTTCTGTCAATCAATCAATCTTCCTCTCCTCTCTGAAATTCCCCTTCCCATCTGCGAATTGTTTTGTTTACACACAAAGAGAAGAAGAGAAACGCGCAAAACAAATGGCGAACAATCACACCGATGATGACTTAGACGAGCTTCTCGATAGTAAGTTTTTCACGATTCATCGAACGAATTTTGATAGGCGTTTCCTCGAATTCTGTGTAGTTATTATGCTCCCGCCTATCTACCACGATTGCTGAAAAGTTTCGTCTTTTGAGGTTTTTAATTGAATCGTTAAGAAATTTAGGGTTTCTCTATGGTTTTGTGTCTCAGGCGCATTGGATGACTTCAAAGATCTCAATCTTGCTCAAAGGTTACTCCTTTCTCCTATGTGTTTAGCTCCAAAGTCTCAAACTTTCCACACTAGTTTCGATTTTGCGGACATGAATTGCTCTGTTTATATGTTTTGATTGAGCTTAGAGACATTCAATTCAAAGTTTGAGTTTTTTTGGGAATGTGCTATTGCAGAAATCAGAGGGAAGACGAAGAGGAGAAGGAGAAGAAAGAAGAGTTGTCTCCATTGCCGAGTGGAATTCAAGGACTAGGAATGGGATTACCAGATATGAGAAGCAAGAAGAAAGGAAGGCAGAAAGTTTCGAAAGAGGATCATGTTGCTGAAGCTCTTGACAAGCTCAGGGAACAGACTAGAGAAACTGTCAAAGGATTGGAATCTATTTCTCCCAAGCAGCAGCCGCAGCATCCAGCTTCTGATGTTGATGATGCTTTGGTTGAGGATTTTCTCAAGCAATTCGAGAATCTCTCTGAATCTCAGGTAACCAAATGAGTAAACTTTCTTGTGATGTGTCTTCAGGTTTAGGAGTTGCTTCGTTTTGGTATCTTTGGCTTTGTTGACTCTGCTCTTGTTATTG
Source organism: Microthlaspi erraticum (assembly GCA_902728155.2). Taxonomy (NCBI): domain Eukaryota; kingdom Viridiplantae; phylum Streptophyta; class Magnoliopsida; order Brassicales; family Brassicaceae; genus Microthlaspi; species Microthlaspi erraticum. The sequence continues at coordinate 15,608 of CACVBM020001392.1, read as the reverse complement.
GTCAGGACTTGGAATCGATTGTTGAAACGATGATGCAACAGCTGTTGTCGAAAGATATACTCCACGAGCCAATGAAAGAGATCGGAGAAAGATATCCGAAATGGTTAGAAGAGAATGAAGGCAGTCTAAGCAAAGAAGACTATGAACGTTATTCAAAACAGCACAAACTAATCAAAGAGCTGAATGCGGTTTACGAGAACGAGCCGGACAATTCATCTAAGATAATGGAGATCATGCAGAAGATGCAAGAGTGTGGACAGCCACCAAATGATATCGTTCAAGAGATGGATCCTGGCTTTGATTTCGCCAGTCTAGGCCAAATGTGAGCTCTTCTCCTTCTTTACATCTCACTTTTTTAGTCTTTTTTTTTATGGATCTTTCTGACCAATGTTTCATGTTTGTATAATCCACAGATCTCCAGAGATGCTCGAGTCCTCACCAAATTGTTGTATCATGTGATGTAACACCTTTACGTAAAACTATATGTTCCGTTCTGATAATATGATTCTGTACGATTGCTATTTCACGCACACACACATACACACAAAAAGAAAGAAATGGCTTGGTAGTGGATAAAAAAAGAACAAACATTAATTGTCCTTTTTGATGAAAGTTGGCCTCATGAGTCCTTGTGGGAAGTGGTCACTGCTCGTTTAGTCACTTTCCTTGTCAACTTATGATTTAAACGCATAACCAGAAAAAATTAGGAGTTTAGTTCCATGTCTCTCTCACTCTAGTTCCTTTCATAACAACGATGATTCGGCCAAAGTTAGAATGAAAAAAAATCATACTACCAAATCAACAACGTGCTCTATTATGTGAGTGTGTATATGAATATATGTGGTTAAAAAAGGGGTGTTTAGTCTATCCTAAAAAGTCTCAAACCATGTCTTTGCAACCATCCTCCACCACTGGTCTCTCGTTCAAGGTTCATCGCCGGCAGCCGGAGCTAGTCACTCCAGCTAAGCCAACGCCACGAGAGCTCAAGCCTCTCTCCGACTTAGACGACCAACAAGGACTTAGATTTCAAATTCCGGTTATCTTTTTCTATAGACCTAACCTTGCAAGTAACCATCATGATCCCGTCGAAGTGATCAGGAGAGCTCTTGCGGAGACGTTGGTTTACTATTACCCGTTCGCTGGTAGGCTCCGCGAGCTTGCGAACCGGAAACTCGCGGTGGACTGTACCGGAGAAGGTGTTCTGTTCATCGAAGCCGATGCTCAAGTGACGTTTGCTGAGTTGGAGGAAGCTGATGCTCTTCTTCCTCCTTTCCCTTTCCTTGAAGAGCTTCTCTTTGATGTGGAAGGTTCCAGTGCCTTGCTTAACACTCCTCTGCTTCTCGCCCAGGTCAGTCCATGCGGCCACGTCTTCAAGTTGTATGAGTTAGTTACTTAGTTTGTTTCGTCTCGTCGTGTGCAGGTCACGTGCTTGAGAGGCGGCGGATTTATCTTCGCCCTCCGTTTCAACCACACCATGTGCGATGGAGCCGGTCTGTCTCTCTTTCTAAGGTCACTGTGCGAGTTGGCGTGTGGACTCCACGCTCCCTCCGTTCCACCGGTTTGGGATCGACATTTGCTAACCGCGAGTGTCCTCTCTCGCGTGACGCACACGCACCGCGAGTACGAAGATCAGTTGGAAACCGATGAGGTGGCCACCGGATATAGTTTGGTTTCTCGGTCTTTCTTTTTCGGTGCGAGAGAGATCTCCGTCATAAGGAAACTCCTCCCAACCGATCTCCACAATACTACGTATGAAGCCTTGACGTCGTTTTTGTGGCGTTGTCGTACCGTTGCGTTGAGACCTGAGCCAAACACGGAGATGAGGCTCACGACCATCGTCAACTCGCGTTCCAAGCTTAGCAACCCGGCGCTGTCCCCTGGTTACTACGGGAACGTGCATGTTATTCCCGTGGCGATAGCGACAGCTAAAGATTTGACGGAGAGACCGCTTGAGTTTGCTTTGAGGCTGATACAAGAGGCCAAGTCGAGCGTGACTGAGGACTACATCCGATCGGTGACTGCTCTAATGGCGACTAGAGGCCGGCCTATGTTTGTGACGGCAGGGAACTATATAATATCGGATTTGAGACATTTTGATTTTGGTAAAGTCGATTTCGGGCCGTGGGGTAAGCCGGTTTACGGTGGAACCGCTAAGGCCGGTATAGCGTTTTTTCCGGGAGTGAGCTTCTACGTGCCGTTCGAGAACAGAAAAGGTGAGAATGGAATCGCTGTGGCGATTAGCTTGCCAGTGACGGCGATGGAGAAATTCGTAGAAGAGGTCGATGGTGTTTTAAATGTGCCCTCGGCAATGTAGTAATGTTTATGAATGCTATTGTATACTAAAAAAGTGTTACATCAAAATAGATTTATATTTGGTTGTTGTATACAAAGCAATAATAAACCTTTTCTTGTATGCATGCAGAGTGTCACTTTTGAAAATTATCCCACCTCTTACCGTTTTGTCAAAAATAAAATAAATTATTCAGACATTGTGAAAAAGGCAAACTCAAATAACTGATTGAAGACACTTTTAGCTACAAACTTACAAAGTAACCGAAGATGTTACGCATTTTGATTCATTACACTATTACACAATTGGAAAAACAAAACCAACCGCAGAAACGTACGTACGTACACGTTATTCCCATTTTTGTCAGTTGTCAACATTCTTTCGACTCCTATGGCTATTTGGGTCCACAAAAGAACAACACATCGAAATCGAATCTCTATTCATATTTAGTTTCATGCAAATTTCTTACAAAACTATAGACAAATAACAATGGAGATCATCACCATCGTCTTCCTCATTGTCATCACTCTCTCCTTCTCCATCTTCCTAATTAAACTCCTCTTCTTCTCCCCATCCCACAAACTTCCACCGGGCCCACCTCGTTTCCCGGTCATCGGAAACATCATCTGGCTTAAGAAAAACAGCTTCTCCGATTTCCAAGGCGTTCTCCGTGACTTAGCCTCCCGTCACGGACCAATCATAACACTCCACGTAGGCTCAAAACCTTCCGTCTGGGTCACCGACAGATCACTCGCTCACGAAGCCCTTGTCCAAAACGGCGCCGTTTTCTCCGACCGTCCTCTCGCTCTCCCCACCACCAGAGTCATCACGAGCAACCAACACGACATCCACTCCTCCGTCTACGGCTCTCTCTGGAGAACCCTCCGCCGGAACCTCACCTCGGAAATCCTCCAACCGGCGCGTGTTAAAGCCCACGCGCCGTCGAGGAAATGGGCTCTCGAGATTCTCGTCGGTCTGTTCGAATCGGAGCAGAGAGAGAAAGGGCATGTCTCCGATGCATTGGATCATCTCCGTCACGCCATGTTCTGTTTATTAGCTCTGATGTGTTTCGGCGAAAAACTGAAGAGAGAAGAAATCAGAGAAATCGAAGAAGCTCAGTACCAAATGCTCACCAGCTACACCAAATTCAGCGTCCTCAACATCTTCCCGAGCCTGACCAAGTTCCTACTCCGGCGAAAATGGAGAGAATTTTTAGATTTGCGGAAATCACAGGAGAACGTCATTCTCCGATTCGTAAACGCCAGGAGCAGAGAAACCGCCGGAGATGTTCTCTGCTACGTCGACACTCTTCTGAATCTAGAGATTCCGACGGAAGAGGAAGAAGAAGGAGGGAAGAAGAGGAAACTGAGCGAATCGGAGATCGTGAGTCTGTGCTCTGAGTTTCTTAACGCAGCGACAGATCCGACTGCGACGGCAATGCAGTGGATCATGGCGGTCATGGTGAAATACCCAGAGATTCAGAGCAAAGTATACGAGGAAATGAAGAGCATCCTCGTCGGAGAAGAGATCAAAGAAGAGGATTTGGTGAAATTGAGTTACCTCAAAGCTGTGATCTTGGAGAGTTTAAGAAGACACCCTCCTGGTCACTACTTGTCTTACCATAAGGTCACAAACGACACCGTTTTGGGTGGCTTCCTCGTTCCCCGCCAAGGTAAAACGTTACTCAACCAAATTTAAACTTGGCTTATTTTGTGTGACTATAGTGCAAGTTTATGTCCATAACCATCATTTTTGTGTGTTGGAAATTGGAATAGGTACAATAAACTTCATGGTAGGAGAAATGGGTCGGGACCCGAAGGTATGGGAGGATCCACTAACGTTCAAGCCAGAGAGGTTTCTAGAGAACGGAGAAGCGCAAGGGTTTGATATGACCGGAACTCGTGAGATCAAGATGATGCCGTTTGGTGCGGGACGGAGGATGTGTCCCGGTTATGGACTTTCGCTGCTTCACCTTGAATATTACGTTGCCAATTTGGTTTGGAAGTTCGAGTGGAAATGTGTTGATGGTGAAGATGTTGATTTATCTGAGAAGCAACAGTTTATCACAATGGTCATGAAACACCCTTTCAAGGCTAATATTTACCCAAGGAAAAATTAAATTTGCTATGCTTTCGTTTTGTAATATCATCAAAAGCCCAATGGGCTTGTTCGTTATCGAATGTTTGATAATAAATTCGGCCTTTGATGGGCTTAGATATAATATTACGATAAAATCAACGCTTTAGCTTGTTTCGTTCATATATTCATGGCGGAGATTTAGGTGAACATTTGGCAAAGATAAACCCTAAAATTTCGAAATTACGGAGGAGAGAGCAATGGAGGAATCGAAGCAGCAGCTCTTGTTTCAGATGCAGCAGCAACAACAGCGTCAACAACAGCTCTTTCTGATGCAGCATTTGCAGAAACAACAACAGCAGCAACAGGCGATGCCGATGTCGATGTCGAGGTTTCCGTCGAACAATCTCGACGCTAATTTCCGTCCGCCGGGATTTATCCAGAACCGACCCGTAAACCCGATTCTTCCGAGCTCTAACCTTAACCCGAATTCCGGCCCTAACCTGTTCCAACAAACCAATAACTTTCAGCAGCAACAGCAGCAGAATGTGAACAGTCAGCAGATGATGATGATGATGATGATGCAGCAGCAACAACAACAGCAGCAGCAGCAGAAATCGATGCGTCCGACGAATCAATTGGAGCTACAATTCGCTTACCAAGACGCTTGGCGTGTCTGTCATCCGGATGTCAAACGACCTTTCGCTTCTCTCGAAGACGCTTGTGAAAGGTTCGTTTTTTCTTCCTTTCACTTTTCCCAATTTCGAATTTTTTCCGCAGAATTGAATTCATTTACAGTATAGTGATATCTTGTAAGAGTGATGGATGATCTCTCTGTGGAGTATTAAGCGTTTTCTGGATTTCATTTCTCATTTCCAATCATAAAGGCGAAAGCTTTTATTTTGGGTGCAAATGTGACATAAAGGCCAAAGCTTTATTACAGTGTTGCTTTTGTTAAATCATCGTTTTTGTAATGCTTATGATGTTTCTCTGTTTCGGTTACAATCTATGCAAGATTGTTGCCTTATCACGTCGCAGCGGATTACGAAGCAGAAGAAGACGACAGGATCCTCGAATCGGACACGACAGGCGAGACAATACCCCGGTGTCAGCAATGGGACAACAACATTGCAGCCAAGGTTGCGGAGTACATGGCTACGTTTGAGAAACAAGCTGAAACATTCAACAAGATAACTCAGAAGAGAAGAAATGGAGAGTTAAGAGGTGAGGAAAGGTTGATGATTGAGCAGGCTTTGATGCAAGACGAAAGGCAAGCATGTTTTGAGGTGAAGTCGGAGTTGGATAGAGAGGTTAAGGCTCAGCAGGAGGCAAGGTTTAGAATGACGGCTTTTGCGGCGGCTCAAGGAGGACAAGTGAAGGCAGAGTCGCACCAGTCTCATCTGGCTTGTAACCCGTTGAGAGCTAATGCGATTGGGAACCATGGAGAACAGAGACGTAACATGAACCCTGATGAGATGATGATGATGATGATGCATGGATGGGGTAATCACAACAACAACAACAATCTCAATGGACAGAGAGAGGAGAAGGAGCCATTAGAAGATTTCTTGAATGATGAAGAGCATGAGAATGGAGAAACTGGTCAACGTGAGAGCTGGCGAGGCAATGGGGAATTTGATTTGAATACTCGGTAAATCGAAAACAAAGATTCTTTTTTCTTTTTTGATGAGTGTAGTTAAAAACAACCTGAAAGTTGATTAGATTATGCTGATGGATGGGAAGTTTACTATTCTTCAACTTTAAATTTTTTTTGCTAATTAACCATATCGATAAAATATCGAGTCAAATCACAAGTAGTTTAGTTTCAATTCTCTTACAAATTAGAGTAACAAAAAAATCTAAACCACAAACCCAAAACCGGGAAATTTTAGATACTAGTAACATCAAACGCCTAAAAATGGAAAAGCATGCACCACGTGACTTCAAAGGCATCAACGAATATCAATTTCTTCTAGCAGCGTGTGCGACTGGGACCATACAACAATATTCCAAAAGGATCTTTTTTACCGTTTTCCAAACGATTCCACTATTCCCAAAATAAATAGAAAACCTTATTAATTATGCATGGGTGATGTGTATACATATATACATAAAAATGGAGGAAGAAATGTAAAATGAATCATTGAAAGTAACCTTATGTTGTGGACGTCTCGTAGGCTATGTCTTCCTCTACGTGGCACATGACAGGTTTGCTCATGTGTCGGCCTCACCATCAAAAAATATTACTTTGTGCGATGGTTTTATGATCTCAGATTCTCAATGAAAATACTGAATATATACAACTATTTTATCATAAAAAAGAGTTTCGCACGCCATTAAATAGGGCGACTCGACTGTTTGTTGTAAAGAAAATAGATATGGAGTATATTAGTTGAATCGAATTATGTATTTGAACGGTAGTATTTTAATTATCTAATGATGTCTGAGTTTAACTAGATCTTTAAAAACTAATCTTACGATCTGAAAACCTGCTGAAAACAGACACTCTTCTTTGCTATGAAAGAGTATATATTTAATACAGACAAAGCAACATAGGATCCTTACTTCAGTGTATTGTCGAACTTTAAAATCTGTGACACCATCATGGTGGCTTCGATTTGAAAGCGTTACAGACCTCACAGACTCACAGTGTTTTAGATCATAAGTTCAGATGGTTTTACCATTTGATTTAATTTTGTTTATTTGACGATTAAGATCACGAAATGAATAGCTAGGAACTAGAACTAAACATCTATAAGAAAATGGATAAACGTAGAATTTCTTGAATTCCTAAATGAAAAAAATCTCTCTCTTGTCAGATTTTAAGATTGTAGAGTTCTATTAGTCAAAACATGTTAATCCAATAATATATTTCTAAAGTATAATATGTACTAAAATATGTAAAATGTCGATAAAATATCTTATCCACATAAGAAAGAATGGAAAAAAACTTAAGAAAACTACATTTATAAGTGCCATTTTCTTAACACGCATTTGGTGCCGTTCCGGTTTAGGAACAACGAAGTCGTATGCAAGAATATGACAATATTTAATGTCATTTAAGAACAATTAAGTCGTAATCGTAGTATATAGGACTATGACAGTCTATTAAAGACACTTTTATACTTCACAAACTTTAGAAATCTTACCTACAACTATTACGAAAGTACACTACAACCTAAAAGTTATAAAGTTTGATTGGTAGAACTACTAAACGAAATCTTAGAAATCAGCCAGGTGAAAACTCGAAACAGATAATTCAGAAAGCTAAAACACGCTTTTGTGATTTATTTTTTTGAAAATGTTGGAACATTTGACAACCTCTAAATTTGCTGGAAAATATTGTTCTTAATTTGACTACTGGTTGGTTATAAACTTATACTCATATGAACTCACCAATTTAGACTATTATTCAACTGTCTATATTGAAAATGATTTTAATTATGTCGCCTTATAAACCGCACAACCAGTCTTATTGTCAGTGTAAGAGAACTAATTTCAATTTTCAAGTAAGATCCATTATTTACAGAACCAAATATCTATGGGAGAAAAAAAGAAAAAAAGGGAGTAAATTCTTGAAGTTAGGAAAAAGAAAAGAGAGAAACAGATGCCAAACTAGAGTGGCATCATCATCTGCTCTCTCCTTATCTCTTAAACACACTTTCAGTAACACTTCTCTCATTGGACCTCTCTCTCTCTCACTCTCTCTCGTGTTTATATATTGTTCCTCCCAGAATCTCCTTTGTTTCCACAAATTGTCTGTAACCATATCTCAGAAAGACCCAATCCTTTTTCTTTTTTCTTTTCAAATCCCCATTAAAACCTTACCTACCCATGAAGTAAAGTAAACTCCTTTCTTATACCAAAGAAACACTCTTTTTTTTCTTTCTCAACTTCATCAGTCTCTCAACACAAGAAGGAAACATGAAGAGAGGACATGTAGAAACGTGGGACCCACCACCACAACCACCGTCTGGTTCTGGTCCTTCAATGGCGGATAACAAGAGTAAGATGGCGGCGGATGATAGCAACATGGATGAGCTTCTCGCTGTTCTTGGCTACAAGGTTCGATCTTCAGAAATGGCTGAAGTAGCACAGAAGCTTGAACAGCTCGAGATGGTCTTGTCTAATGACGATGTTGGTTCTACTGTCTTAAACGACACTGTTCACTATAACCCTTCTGATCTCTCTAGCTGGGTCGAGAGCATGCTCTCCGAGCTCAACAACCCGGCTTCTTCGGATCTCGACCAGACCCGAATTTGCGAAGATTCCGATCTGAGAGCAATTCCGGGACTTTCTGCGTTTCCGGCGGAAGGAGAGGTCGTTGACGAGGAAGCTAGCAGCAAAAGGATCCGACTTGGACCAGTCGGATCCTGGTGCGATGCGGCGGGTGAGTCAACTCGGTCTATGGTGCTCGTTGACTCGCAGGAGACTGGAGTTAGACTAGTTCACGCGCTAGTGGCGTGCGCTGAAGCGATTCAGCAGGAGGATCATAACTTAGCCGACGCGCTCGTGAAACGCGTGGGAACACTCGCGGTTTCTCAAGCCGGAGCTATGGGGAAAGTCGCGACGTATTTCGCCCAGGCCTTGACACGTCGGATTTATCGTGCTTACATGACGACGGAGACGGACTTCTCAGGTGGTTCCGCGGTGGGCCCATCCTTCGAAGAGGTTTTGCAGATGCACTTTTACGAGTCCTGCCCTTACCTGAAATTCGCTCATTTCACGGTGAATCAAGCGATTCTAGAAGCTGTCACGACGGCGCGTAGAGTTCACGTAATCGATCTTGGGCTTAATCAAGGGATGCAGTGGCCGGCTTTGATGCAAGCTTTAGCGGTGAGACCCGGTGGACCTCCGTCGTTTCGTCTCACCGGAATCGGACCTCCACAGACGGAGAATTCGGATTCGCTTCAGCAATTAGGATGGAAATTAGCTCAATTCGCTCAGGCGGTAGGCGTCGAATTCGAATTCAAGGGATTAGCCGCAGAGACTTTATCGGATCTAGAACCCGGAATGTTTGAGACCCGACCCGAATCAGAAACCTTAGTGGTCAATTCGGTGTTTGAGCTCCACCGGCTTTTGGCTCGATCCGGTTCGATCGAGAAGCTTCTGGCAACCGTCAAGGCTGTGAAGCCGAGCATCGTGACGGTGGTGGAGCAAGAAGCGAACCACAACGGAATCGTCTTCCTGGATAGGTTCAACGAAGCGCTTCACTACTACTCGAGCTTGTTCGACTCGCTCGAAGACAGTTACAGCTTACCGAGTCAAGACCGAGTTATGTCAGAGGTGTACCTGGGAAGACAGATACTGAACGTGGTGGCGGCGGAAGGATCCGATCGGGTCGAGCGACACGAGACGCTGTCACAGTGGAAAACCCGGATGGGATCCGCAGGGTTTGCTCCGGTTCCTCTCGGATCCAGCGCGTTTAAACAGGCGAGCATGCTCTTATCGCTCTTCGCCGGCGGGGATGGATACAGAGTTGAAGAAAATGACGGTTGCCTTATGCTTGGGTGGCAGACGCGACCATTAATCACCACTTCTGCGTGGAAACTCGGCGGAGCCGCCGTAGAGATGACTCGCTAAAAAACCGGGAAAATAAGGAAAAATGTTTTTAAAAAAAATTAGGAAAAGGGACCGTAACTTTAGTTATGTTTTACTGCTTAACCCCGATGTTTTTTTGTTTTAACCGTTTTGCCTAAATGTTCACATCTTTTATCTTTTGGGACCTTGTGCGCGTATCGTTGAAACATGAAAGTGGAGAGAAGAGAACGGAGTAAATCTTGTCTCGTTGGTTGAGCTAGCTCTTCTTTTTTTCAATAAATGGAAGGATAACGATTCTGTATGTTTTTACTTCACCCAATATATAAATAAAATGTTTTCTTTGTACAAATCAATTTTCAAGTTTGGACCGTTTCATTGATAACATGGGAGGTGAACGTGAGCTTTTCTGAAAAGGCGGATCCAAAACGTACTTTCAGTTTCGAGGACTGATGTCAGCCTTTGTTAAAAGATTTTATCAAAAGTATTTTCGGTACATATTTGTTTTCGAACATTAAAAGAACAAACAGATTGTTCTCTTTCTCTCTCTTTAGGATGTGTTCGATGAGGTAATATAGATGTGAAATTGATCTTGACGTACGTATTCGAGTTTAAGAACAAAAAGAAAAAGATATAAATAAGTGAGGCGATAATTATTCTACTTTTATGAGATCATAAGCCTCAAATTCAATGGTCTTCTACGAAGGAGTTCGTGCATCTAAATTTCTGGATGACTAATCTTCTGAATACGTATAAAATGAACACTATAAAATGCCACAACAACATCACTGAAAGTTTTTTTTAAAGTAAAAGGATTTCTATAGAAATGTACACACAAAAGACTTCTTAACTTACAAAAAGCTTTTTAATTTTTTTGTTTGTTATGGACACTTATGAGTAAAAAGAAACCAGTCACCAAGAACCAAAACGCCGGTACTGGACTGGCATATATCCTTCAATCTTCATCACGAATCAAACCGGGGTTTTTAAGGACGGACAAGTGTCGAAGCACGTTCTTGTAGATGTCTCAAGCTTTTCTCCATGCTAACTTGCACCATCTCAGCTAGCATCTTCTTGGCCTTACCGGATTGATCATCACCGTCTATATGAGAGATCAAGCTCGACACTATGTTCTCTATTGTATCCGGTTGCACCTCTGATCTCGGGCTATCCGAGTCCCTAAGTAAACAGAGAAGTCTTTGAGCTTTAGTCCGAGATTTCGTCGTCCCTTGAACCGTGAGCTCAAGCAGTCCCGGTATTACACCTTCGCTAAGAATCGGCTCTCTGTATTTACTCCTATCGCTTTGGCACAACGTTAAAAGCACGCCAACCGCGTGTTCCCGAGCTTGTAACGACCCGTTTTCGAGAACTTCCACCACCGCGAGAACTCCTCCTTCATCTGAGATTAACCCGGTTCTCGCCTCGTCGCCAGAAACCATCAAGGATTCTATCAGAGAACAGCATTTCTCAGATGTTTTGGATGACTTTTTACATGATTTGAGAAGGCTAAGTATCGGTAAGAGTGGTTTGGTCGCTAGGATCATGCTTAGGTTGGTGGAGAGTGTAGAGAGGTTGGAGAGGGCCATAACTGCATCGGCTTTAGCTTGTGGGCTTCCATGTTTAACGACTTTGACTAATAGAGGAATCACTCCATTAGCTCCAATGATGGGTTTGTTGTTAGCGGACGCGGAGAGAGTGAGCAAAGATGCAGAGGCATATTCTTGAAGTGTAGGGCTATTTGATTGCAAGAAGTTGATGATTGGCTCTAAAGCCCCGGCTTCAATTATGCTCACCTTATTCCTGAAAAATTAGAAAAATCAACAGCAAAAACTTAGAATAGTCTTGGACAATGACACTCATGTATCTTAGCAAATAGGCAAACTCAATCTTTCTTTCTTTCTCCTAGACTTTAGTGCATTCAATTTCTCAGTCATATGAATTGTATTGTAATCAAAAGGGAAATAGAGTTGTAGCCATCTACCTAACCTCTTAGGAAAACCAAGCCGGCCTAAGGCTATAGATTGAATTAATATTAATTAAAGTAGGAAAAAGATAATTAATGAAAACAAGACAGGAGAGGAAAAGTGAAAATAAAGAAAGACTTGGGGTTTAGTTTCCCTACTTTGCTTGCGCTCCTTCTCTCTTCTCCACTAGATGGATCCCATTAATAAAAGAAAGTGATGATATCAGAGTTTAGACCAAAGAAGAAATTGACTACAAAAAGTCGTTTGCGTATAAATTAAGGAAGATTCAGCAGCAAGGAAAATTCACAAAATACTTAAGTCTGGTAAAAGCAGGGCCCTACAGATGTACAAAAAGAGCTAATAAACTAAGTTAGGCAAAAACTTATTCATACCTGCCCCTAAAGCAAGAGTTAGTTAGCTTCAGGTGGTTTCAATCTAAACTACTACTTGACTTAAACCATCCTCTGTTTCTTTGCTATGGTTTGGCATCAACTCAAAAGCTAGCAAGCTAGAGCCTTCTAGGACCAGGTTTTTGAGATTCGGTTGCTATTTTCCTCTCTTTCTAATGGAATCAAAAGGAGAAGGAATTTGCGGCTGAGCTAAGGGAGAGAAAGAAAGATTCTTGTTGTAGTCTTATCTTGCAACTTGATTCTTTGCTTGCTTACGGAATGTCAAGAATTGGGAAAAGAAAAGGAAAAGCTAAAAGCTAAGATGACGCTAGCTTTTGTGTAGATCAATCAAACTTTCATCTACAACTAGAAACCAATCAAAACAAAATACTGTATAACAAGAAAAGGAGAAGTTTAGTCAGAATTCTCCAGAAACCGCATAAGCCAAAGAATCATTTAAAAGTAACAAGGAATAAAGAAGAGTATCCTGTAGAACCGTGACGACGAAAATATCCTGTCCCCAAAAATGGATGAGCCCTAGGAAAATTTAGAATTCCCAGTAACAAAAACCCTTCAAAAGGAAGCAAAAAAAGCTTTAGGAAGACATAGAGTACACTCCAAGCAAACAAAAAGCAATTTGCCAACAAAGATAAGAGGCAGAAAAGTTGATGGATCCACCCAATCTGATGAAAGAAAGTGGTTAAGTAGAAAACGGGTTCGCTGCCATCGAGATTATCCATCGGATGCAATTATCCAATCATAAACTAACATGAGAACGGACCAAAAAGGCACGAAGTGACCTATTGATTTTTAATGATGACATGATTTTCTCACCGGAAAAGAGAAAAGTCGGAAGAACAATTGAAGAGTAAATTGTGATTCACATCTTCAAAATCCCTATCTATCTTCTATGTTCTATGAATTTTGATAACCTAGCTGTATAGATAACGTAATCTAACATTGAATTTGAATAATAGAGAGCAATTCCAAGCCCAGAAATCACTAAATCAGATTCAGCGTAAGAAAACAGAAGAAATCGAATTGGGGAGAAGAAAAAGAAGAAGAACTTACTTCTCGTCTTTGACGGCGAGGTTAAGGAGAGCAAGCAGAGCTGCCTCGTGGTGCGATTCGGGCGAGTCGAATCGGAGCATCGAAACGAGCGGTTCAACGGCCTGGGAAAAGTGTCGGCGGCATCTATGCGACGTCTTAGTGAGCCGGCGGATCTCTCTGGCGGCGAACAACCTCGAATCAGGATCCTTAGATCGGATTAAGCTGAGAACTCGCTGAATTGAGGCAGAAGAAGACGAAGAAACAGAAACCGACACCGACGCCGTCTGGAGCAATTCGTGATCTACATCTCCGCCACGTGGCGAGTCGCAATCATGGCTGGTGTCGATTGATGATATGGATGAAGAGGAAGAAGAAGCGACGGTGGAGGCGAGGCTGTTGGTTTCTCCGGCGACGTCCATTTCAGAGAGAAAGGAGAAAGATCTGTTTGAGATAGAGAGAGAGAGACGTAGGAGTAAGGCGTTGGCCAACGGTTACATAGTACGTGTATATATATATATATATACATGTACACACGAGTGGCAATATGTATGTACAATATTTTGATTATTTTCTCTAGTCAAATATTTTATTTTGGAAATTTCATTTGGTGTTGAATACTTTGATTTATAAAGGTCTATTATAAAGCCAATTGTAAAAAAAAACAATAAATCTAAATTATAGGAGAACAAGATTTGAAAGACTTTAAGGGATGGACTTCAATTTCCCTATAGTACATGTTTTTAATTGTAAAAAATGAGCAGTGATGTTAGATGGGCCAAAGGTATTTGTGAGATTTTATTCTTTCAATATTTTAATAAAGTATAATATGTTTGGTCCTCAATATCAAGATTAATTACCAACCATTCTTTGTTATATTGTCTTTATCTTATGCATAGCTAGATTTAGCAACAACAAAATGGTACATATTTTGCTGACTATATTAAATATGGAGAGCCAATGATAAACTTACAAATGTTAGTTTCTTTTTTCTTTTTGGTCAAAACAAATGATAATTAAACATTTATTTTCATATATTACAATTCTTTCCAATAATGCTAGATTCTGCTAAAAGAAAAACTATATCGGGATCATAAAACTAAGCACATTTCATTATAGTCACCTATACAACTAAAATGACATTTGCGTTCTAGTATTTTTTTTTAATTGTTACAATTTTATGATTTATTTGGAATTATTTTTCTATTGCGATGAATATGTTATGTCTAGAACCAAAGCATACATTTCAGCATTTCACTGATGCTAGTGCTACAGTAGAAATCAAATGAACGAAAATAGTGGAAACAAAAGCAAAGAATGGAAAATTCATTAGTATGTCCTTACAATCTGTTTTCAAGAACAATCCAAGAATTCCCATTACATGAAATCAAAACAAAGAAACAAAAACATACTTTATCAAATGATTGTCATTACAAAAAGTCAAAACAAATAAAAAACTGATTAAATATAAAATCCTTTTCATATGAATATTGGTCTGAAATTGTTGCTTAGAAAATCTTGGCAACATCTTTCATAAGACCGCTGTTGGCGCTTGCAAAATCGATAAATTCTTGGTACGATATGTATCCATCACCATCGGTGTCAATCTCGGCCATCATTCTCTTGATGTCCTCGTGCGTGACGGAGCCAAGGTTCTTAAGAGCATCTCCAAGCTCGGCGGCAGAGATTTTCCCATCTCCATTAGCATCAAATTTCTTGAAAATACGCTCGTGCTCAGCTTTGTCTGCCATTGTTTATAGTTAGTTTTGTTCTTTTCTTTTGGTCGGAAGGATTAGATTTGAATGTGTTATATAAAGATATTCGAATGTGAAGAAGTTGAGGCTATGCTTCAAATTAGGCGATTTAAGGAGAAATCACCATAATTAGAATGTGACTTGGTCGTTCGTTAACTGTCTTTGTTTCCCCTTTTTTTGTGGTTGAAAGAAGAAAAGTTTACTGAAAACATTGATCAATAATATTTGATGATATAAGTTAAAAACTGCGACCTTTATGTCATTTTCAGCTCAAATTCATACTTTACTTGATTATGCAAACACGTATTTTGACATTACAAAAATTACAGAACTCTCTGATTTTTAGAGTTTCAGCTTTTATTCATAACATGCATACAATGATTATTTCTTTGTAATATTTTTCTTCCAAAATGATACTGTTAGATTCAGAGCTAATATCCTCCACACTGTGTTGCAAAATACAAAATCCATAAATCAAAGTAACACTTTAAAGCCAATTCACTTGAAATCAAGATTTTGTATTGAGACCTTTTCCGTTGTTTCAAAACAA